>VMDO01025585.1:0-27986 GCA_007922755.1 Pedetes capensis
ATTTCCAATATTATTCATTTCTTCCTTGGATTTGAATTCGTGTCTGATTTCATTTCTTTTCAGTCCAGAGGACATCCTCATGTAATTCCTGAAAAGCATATATGCTAGCAAAAATTCATTTTTGCTTGCTTAAGAACATCTCTTGTTTTCTTTTATTTTTAAAGAATGATTGTATAGGATATAGACTTTTTCTGCTCTAAAAATGTGTTATTCTACTGTCTTAACTATTCTTTAAAGTAAAAAGTTAGTTATATTTAGCTACTTTACTAGCTCCTGATGAGTTTGATTGATTCAAGCCTTTTTGTTTGATTTTGGTGTTTTTAGCTTGATATGGCGAGTCTAAGTATAGATTTATTTGTAAGTTCCTTAGGATTATTGAATTTCCCAGATTTATGTTGATATCGTCATCAAATTGAGAGAAATTTTAAACATTTCTGATTCCCTGTCCCATCCTTTCCCTCTCTGAAACTCCTATAGTACATATCTTGGACCTCTTAAAGTTGTCTCACAGAACTGTGAGCTCTGTTCCTATTTCTTCACTTTTTTTTCCCTGTCTCTCTTCTTCACATCAGTAATTTATATTGAGTTACCTTCAAGTTAACTGATTTTTCTGCTATTAAATCAGCCCATGAGGCTATTGTTGTTAGGTGCCAAGGAGTTGAGTCTGACTCATAGCATCCCTATGCATAACAGAACAAAAACTACCTAACAATGTGCCATATACACAATCGCTTTTTACATTTGAGCCCATTATTTCAGACACTGTGTTTCTTCTCATTTTGAGTCATGCCACGTCATCAAATGGAGCTTTCAGGGCCGTTACTCCATTCCCATCAGTAAGGTCGACTCTATTTTGAAGAGGCAATTCTTCCACAGTCATTTCTTGAATGTCTTCCAGTCTGGGGGTTTCATTTTTCTGCACTATATTTGACAGTGCTTCTCTGCAGTTCATAGGGTTTTCAATGGTTAATTGTTTCCAGAGTGGCAAAGTACTTTCTCTGCATGCTCTGATGCCCTGGTTTCAATGTCTACCACCATGAAAAACAGGAGAAAGACCTTGTATTCTACTCCCCAAACAGTCCTGAAACAATCAGCTTTTTAAAACCCTATGAATAGCAAAGAAGCACTGACATAGTGCTGGGCATGGCACAAGTGTCTGGGCGTGTTCTGTTCTGTTATTTGTAGAGTTGCTATGAGTCTGAACCAACCTCAGGACAACTAACAACAACAACAATCAAGTGGAGAAGACAGAGTCGGTGTGATTTTGTTCCATGTTGTAAAATGGCTTTAAGATGACCTGCATGAATGACATATGTTAACCTTGATATTGTATCCTGGGAAAATGTGCAGGTTTAGACAATGCTTGCCCTCAAATTCTTTCATCCTTTTCCCCACCTTAATTCTGTATTAAAAATTGACAAAATCCTAAGGACTACATTTCCCAGCCTCCTCTAACACGTTATTTCTGCCTAAATATGACTTCCAAAACACTGACCACTTACATGAGGAGAGGGGAAAGGCCAAAGTGTTCCCCTTCCCTATTCCTCTGCTTTCGGAGACAAAGGGGATCTGAATTCCATGGCTTTGACTCTTACAGGCAGACTGGCCTTGGTCTCAGCTTTTATTGAGTGATTATTGTTTCTGAGGGCTGATAGTATAGTCTCATCCTGTTTTTCCCCTCCAGCCCTGTAGTGGTTTTCTTCCTTAATGTCTTGTATTTGTTATCCAATTTTAGTACAAACTTCATTGCATCTACTTATTTAAAATCTTGACGTGTTTTTTTTTTCTTTTTCTCTGGGTTAGACCAAAACTGATAGGGAGATTTTTTTAAAGAAAATATTATTTTATATTCTACCTGATGTTTAATTATGAATGTCTATTTTCCCATAATAACAAAATATAGTTGTGATTCAAGTGATGATGGATATACTTTAAAAATTGATGTGTACATTAAAGGAAAAAACCTAAACCTTATTTGTACAATATATGTTTTATCTTCATTTGATTTAAAAACATACTAATACAGCCATACAATTAAAGTCTCATAACCTCTTTGTCATTCTTTCTGTACTTTTCAACTACGTCACAAAATTGTCGAGGAGATTCATGATTTAATCTTGGCCAACAATCTAGAGTTGCAAATATGAACACAGGATTTTAAAGAAAAGATTGGTATTAACTCTAATTCTTGCAGCATGCCTATGCTTAACATAGCATAGACTCACACAGTGAATGTATGTTCCTCTGCCTCTGTGCAATTGGCAATGAAAGAACTCATAACTACCTTCATTACTTTCGCAAGATTTTGAAAACCAAAATACAGGAAATGCATCTCTTTTTAATTAAAGCATACGTTTTTCCACTACAGTGAATATTAGAAATAAGCTTGACTAGTTTATTTTTAACAAATCCATACTTTTCCAATATTTATTCTCTTAGAAAATGATATAGCATCAAATTCCTGTGCTCTTTTTCTTCTCTGCTATAATATTTACAATTTTAACACTATAATATTTGCCAATCATGTCCCAAAATGACTATTTTAAAGAACTATAAAGGATTCCCCAAAGGATTGTCCCTTCATTCACCAATTTGAAATTGTTTTCTTTCCTTCATGGTTAAATATTTAATGTGCTGCTGCTATCTAAAAATCATCATTGTCCTAATTGTTCTAATTATAGACTACCATATTTCCCAGCACTAAATGCTTTGTTTTACCAATTAAAATTTTGTATTACTCAGCAGTAGAATTTTTATGAGATTGATTGTTCAATTGCAATGTAGCTTCATTTTACAAATCAACTTTTTAATTTGAGGCTATCAGATATCATAACTGAGAATGAGAACATAGGAACAGTCTAATCAGTTTTCATTATGCCATTAGATATTCAAAAGAAATCAAGAAATGATGTAGTTTAGTGAAAAGTCTTACATTTTGTGTCACAAGTTCTGTTTAATAGCTTTTGTGAAGTATTGCTTCAATTCTGTTTCCAAAAAGCAATAAAGCAGAAGTTGTTTTTACAAAGCAGATAGAAAATTGATTCACTGGTGCTGGGCATTTTCCAAGTGTAATGCAGTATTTCCAAACTGTTACATATATAATAATGTCATTGATGTTTAAGTAAGCATTTCATTAAATGGATTGATTTTAGATCTAAAGTAAGGGCTAGCATCACTAAATAATGAAGAGGTGGGAAATATTAGTCACGTAATTTTGAATTTAAAAGTCACTACTCATGTATAAGTGAATCCATCAGGTGAAAGGACAGGATGTTCTGTTTTTATTTCACAAATGCAGCATGGATTTAAGTGTTGTTCCTTTAAGAAGGATATTAATTCAAATAATGAGTTGTACATATAACTTTTAATTATCTATGAGATGAAAATTATCATAAATCCTGGGAGTTTTTCACACATTTTCAGTTTCAACCTTATTGGCCTTTATTAAAATTTCAGTCTTTCTTATAATTGCTCTTTGTATTTATTGATGCATCTCTAAATCAAACAGCATAGAGCAAGACTTATCACAGCATTCATCTCCATTTGTAGATTTGTATAATCTGCATGTTTTACCAAAATGAAGAAATCACACATTAGAATTACTGATTAAAATCCCATTATTTGAAATTTTCCAACAACTGTGTCATATTAAAAGTTTCAATTGTTCTTAAACAACTAATAGGGCTGGATTTACTTTCCAGAAATTGAGAGGTTAATAGCTGTGAATTTTGACATGAAATTTTCTAAATGTAAGTAAAAAAAAGCAAATATAGAAAAAGAAGATCAGATTATAAACTTTTATTTATAATCCTCATGTTGTATGAGAAATTTTTTTCCTTAAGTCATACTTACAGCGCTAATAATAAGTCATTTAGAACTGGAACAGTAATATAATAAGCATTAGTACTCAGTTCAAATTCTGTTCAGGTAATATCTACTAGTTGTTGTTGTTGTTGTTAGGTGCCGTCTAGTCAGTATCCGACTCATAGCGACCCTCATAGGGTTTTCAAAGGCTGACTATTTCAGGATTGCCTTGGGAGTGGATTGCCAGGTCCTTTTCCCATTTTTGCGGTGCTGGGAATTGAACTTAGGACCTCAGAGACTGCAGCGCAGCGCTCTGCCAACTGAGCTAAATCCCAGCCCCAATATCTACTAGAGATTACCATAAAAGATAATCAAATAAAGAAATATGTTGCTACTACATTCACAATGTGTCATACAATTATGGACACCAGGCATTTAAAAATGATACAGGCTGAGGATATGGCTCAGTGGTAGAGTGGTTGCCTAGCATGCAGGAGTTCTGGTTCAATACTCAATACCAAAAAAAAAAAAAAACCATAAATGAAAACCACAAGGTGTACTTGCTCCCAAATAGGAGCAGTCACTAAGGCTTGTAACCTTTTGAATACATTGCAACCTAAGAGTCTCACTTAAGAAGTTCTGTCTGGTTCACTAGAACACTGGCTTATTTTATTCTTTATTTTTGGTAGAACTCTTCACTCTAATCTGCTCAAATACCAACGTCAGGAAAAAAAGGATTCCAAGGGAATAGAGAATATATAAGAGTGTGTACATTACTTACAAAGTCTTACCTAATTCTGTACCTAATTAGAAGAAAAAGTGAATGGAAAAATTGCAAATGAATAGCTATCTCAACAAATTCAAGCATGAGATCTTCAGTTTGAGAAATAAACTCAGAGAAAAGGCATATTCAGAGTCCAAATAAGATTTGATAACATTATTGAAATTCTAAAATTCATTTCAATTTTTAAATTTCAACAAATACAAGCCATTTTCTTTTTGATATCATCACCTTTAGGCAAAATTTTTGACACATTTGTAATACCAATACATATTTAAACCTGACATTTCACTTATTTCTCAAATTAGAATGAATCAAATTTAATTTAAGAGATTTCTTAGTCTATTTTTTCACATATTATGACAGAGACTCATCTGGATTTTGCTTCCAAATTTGGGTATAGAAAATTGCCAGTGTTGAGTGAGGTTAACTACCAGCATAGACCAAGCTTCACTTTGGGTTTGGTGGCAAAAATACTTGACTACAGAACTGTATGTGTTCATGAACTTCAGTGGACACTTGCCACAAAACCCTCAAACTTGGCACATTCCAGGTTTGGCAACAGATGTAAATTCTCCTTCTTTTCACCATTGTTTGTCTCTCAGTTAACTTAACTGAGTAACCTGAGAATTTTTACTACAATTACCAAGCTTTGCCTTACATGTTTGTACCCTATTTTGTGCAATTACTTTGTTTTGCATTTGGTTTCATTTTGTATAATTTACCTTTATTTTCCATTTTTCCCACCAGGAGTATACTTACTAATCTGCATATGTGTGCATTTCAGAAATGGTTAAAGTGAAGGTGCATGAAAGTTGAGCTGAAAGAATCATGTAGGAAATTAAAAGATTAAACAAACTGCTCAGATGAAGCAGATCAATTCGACTGGCCAAGTAAATTATTCTAAACAATATGTTCTTTTCCTAAATAATATCCTTTTCCCCCAATAGTTTAGGGGAGAGATGTTGTTTGTTAGTTGCAGATGATTTTAGAATGTGAGGAATTTGTCAGGCAGTAAACGACACACATTCTTTCCCCATTCCCACTAGATTCAGACCAACAGCCATATGTCTAACACCTGCCTCATGGCAGAATTTGAGAATATGAAGGCAAATTAGCTGAGGTCATAACTATGAAAAAACTAAGTTGCTGGTGACCATATGTAAATATATCAACTAAAAGCAATTCTATGAAGGACTTGTTATAAAACAGGTAACTAACTCACTACTGACAGAACAATCCTAATAAAATAAAAGTAAAAATCAATTGAAAAATCAGCATGACAGAGCAGAACTTTTAGAAATGGAAGCACGAGGAGGTGAGAAAACATAGCACTAGACAAATATTTCAAAGCTCAAGAAGTCTGCTAAGGACAAAAATAAGTAAATAAATAAATGAAAAACCTAATTGAGATATGTCTATTTAGGAAAATTGACTAAAATTTGGATAAGTACACTAAGTACCTTTAGATTCTGATCTCAAGACAGTGAGACAGTTCTAGCAGGGTGAGCAGGACATGGAAACCACCAGCATCCTCATTGTAGAGCCCCACTTGCTTTGGAGCAAAGGAAACAAAAAATGAGCAAACAAAAGACCACGCTGAGCTGCTTTATCAGTAAAAGTAGCAATCTTGGTGGTAAGTGAAAGGAGCAATCCAGTAGCTACTGGAGCAATTAGTAGACCAGTGGACTAGCAAGAAACTTAACAAGAACATCTAGAGCATAAAAGAGAAGTCTAAGTAGTTGGTATAAAGCCCCAGTGTCCTTGGCTATCTTGTACACTTGCACATATGGGAGAACCAAATGAATTTAGGCATTCTGCACATACCTGGTCTGATAAGCAGTTTATTAGCTGCACAGCAGAGTCGATATCTAGAATAACAGAATTAAAAACTTTTTAAAGAGTTAAAAAATATAAAATAAAAAACCTAGGGAGAGATAAAAGCAGTCATTTATACTCCATAGGGACCACAGAAGAGTCAAATGTCAACCTTTTGTCTAAATAGACAAATTACAAATAAAAACAAAGCAAGAAAAAAATAAAAAATTGGAAGGGAAAATAATAAATGAATCAGGAACAAAACTTAAAACCTTTCAAAGGAGAAAGTGTCTCAATCCACTGAAATAAAAAATATTGAATGAAAACTTTAGAACTGAAAAATACAATAACTGAAACAAAAACTAGATGGAAGGGGATACAGCAACTTATGCATCATTTGTTGATGTTCTTGACCAGAAGCAACACACATTATCTGCTCATAATCCACGGGTCACGACAAATAATTTGATCATGCGTACTCTCAAGAAGGTATGGAAATATTTTCTACCAAGTTCCTTGAAAAGAGGATCAGAAATTTAATAAACTGAAGTAATGTTTTAACACATAACATTTCAGATATATTGTCAGCCATCAGATTTTTGCTAAATGTGGATCAGAGAAAAAGAATTTTAATTATCCTGAAGTTTTTTCCCACAGGCAATGATAGGGCTAACAGAATTCCCTTTATTTACAAAAGATTTAACGCTCAAATATATTGTTCAATAAACATTGAAAAATTATATATTCTAAATCTCTATTGTATAATATTATATGAACACTGTATAGGTTATAACAATTATGGTTCAGAAGTTCCACTTATTATAAATAGAATCATGGCAAGACATATAAGTAATTGCCTTTCCTATTCTCCTGAAGTTGATTATTTTAGCTCTCGTTTCAGGATGATGTTTTCTATCCAAACCATCCAAAGCATGTGAAATGTATGTAAGGCGGAGACTCTTGGAGAGTCTTTTCTAGACTGTGTTTCTCAGACAGTGATTCAAATCCTTCAATCTGCTCAGATTCATTTGGAAAATGATATACACCCTAAATACCACATAGTCACAGTGCACATTAACACATAAAACATCTAAGAATTTCTGTAAGAAAGAATATGCTTGCCATATAAAATATGACAATGTCAAAATATTGAGTTGATGTTAACTTCTTTTAACTCCTAAAACTTCATGATGAGACAGAGTAAGGAAGCACGATTCCTCCACCAAGGTTTTCATGGATGATGCCAGCTGTTTTCAAAAGATGTTTTCACTAATGACCAGTTTCAGGAGCTGATGACTTCTTCCAAATCTTTCTAGAGCATTTCTTACAATCCCTGTATCCACAGAATGCCTGATTATGGCTGGTATATGACCTGGGGTGGTGGCAAGAAGCATATAAACAGTCAGTCAAGTACAGATAGACCCAACAAACTTGTGCAATCACTGGGTTAACTGTAAACTATGGCACCTAGAGCTGAAGACAGATAGGGCAGGTGCAAGAATCTTGGGTTGAGTCCAACAACCACCAGGCGTACCTGTGCAGGGACATCACCTCAGAGAACTTAACTAGGAATGCTGACCCATGCACTGTTTCTCTTGTGTTTGAGTATAAACCCCAATAAAGCTTGGATCAGTTGGTGTTACTTCCTTCTTTGTGATTTCTATCTCAAATTGAGGAAAAGAACCCTGGGCTAATTGACAACAATGAGATAAGTATATAATTAATCTCATTCCATAAATTCTTTTGTCGTATAAAACATATTAAATTCCACAGATTCCTAGTGCCTAATTTTTTGAGGGTGGTGCTTTAGACTTAAGAGACATTTGGATTAGTCTCTAAATTGAGATAGGGCTGAAATAAGCAGAATAAATACTAGCTTAGTTTATGGAGTAGAACTTTAAATAGGCCACCTTGACCTGAGGGACCTAGAGTATCAGGAGGCTTTCCCACCTTTCCCACTCCTCATGGGCTGAATTGCCCACCAGTTAATCACCCCTTGGGATTACACCATGTGTAGAAACTACTCTTTAAGACACTGGAAAATGAGCCAGGACTGGAGAAGTTCTTCTAGTTTATGTGTTTAGAGGAAGAGGGAATTGTTGATTTGAGGAAACCAAGATGTTGTCTGAAGGGCATGAGGTATGAGAAGTTAATATCAATAAAACAGCAGCAAAGAAATAGGACTCTGGAGGGTGGTGATTGATTAGGATCTTAGGGTAGTAACTTGATATAAGGTACCAAAAAGGAAAAAGAGTCAAGAACAGGTTGTCTAAACAGTAGTTCTCAAATCTTGGCAAGCTTCAGGGTTACCTTGTTAAATATATTGACCTTGCCACTTCTCTCTCTTCTCCTTCCCAGCACAATCTCCATGTCTATTCTATCCATTTGGGGGTACATCTCAATCTGCAGGGTTCTTAGTGAGTGACCTGCTGTTTAAATTGTAAGAATCATTAATTTGTAACTGCAAAAATATTGTCATGAAAGAAAAGTACTGTGATAACAACCCACACAAAGCAAATTTTAGAATTTCATTTTGCATTTGAGAATGGATGAGGTGAAGTTCTGTCTGCTTTTTGAGCTGTAGAATCTATGCTTACAGTTTGAGAGTCCTTTCCAGGTGTATTTTTTAGGCTATTACAGTACCTGGAGCAATTTTGAGTTCAAAGTCTTATTTTAAATATCCTGTTTTAATTCACTTTTTGATAAGAGTATTTATTTATATATAATAATTCAAATATCAATAGAAACTTTATAGCAATAATGTATAAGTAACAGATTTTGACTGATAATACATCGCAAATTATATTTCTTGTTCCAAAAATGCCCATGAATATTCAATAAGAAGGGAAACTGTAACGTTTTTGGAGAAAATAATATGAAAATGTAAAAAGATAAACCCGCCAAAACTTTCAATGTCATTTTACTTTTGATGAAAAAGATCTTGCTAGTGAAATCTACTGTTTAACTCATTACATCCTGACTTCTCAATTAATATAAAATTGAGGAAATGTTTATAATTTACAGAATGTTTCCATATATTTTTACATGGGCAAAACAACTTAAATGTTTCAAATACTGAGGGTGCTAAAATTTATGCACATTTTAAGAAAGGAAAAATTTGTATTAAAATAGTAATACTTAGTATATCCTGACAACAAAAGACGAATACAAGTCACATTTGACTTCTACAATTACAAGATGTGCTCAAAGTTGTTACCATAGCATAAAAGGCAGGACTTGTTGCTGTGTGAGGCCTCCTGGATCTTCCCTTGTGTGCATCCCACACAGTGCCATGTACCACAAACTTGTCATGAATATGTGTAATTATCAGGAGTATTGGAGTTTTTGTTGCATACTCATGCCTCCATTGTCACTATACTTCCATAACATATTCATTCTCTTTCCCTCTCTATTTCTTTCTTTCTCTCTCTCTCTCTCTTTCTTTCTCTCTCTCTCTCTTTCTCTCTTTCTTTCTTTCTTCTTTCTTTCTTTCTTTCTTTCTTTCTTTCTTTCTTTCTTTCTTTCTTTCTTTCTTCTTCCTCTTCCTTTTCCTCTCCTTCTCCTTCTCCTTCTCCTCCTCTTCCTCCTCCTCCTCCTCCTTCTTCTTCTTCTTTTTGTGAGACATGATCTCCCTATATAGCCCAGACTCGACTGGAGCTTACTGTATAGACCAGGTTGGCCTCAATCTGGCATCAATCCTTCTGTCATTGCCTCTGTAGTGCTGGGATTATAGGCTTGCACCATTAATCCCAGCTACATTCTAGAATTTTAAGTACCACTTCAAAATGATGTTGTGCTCTTCAAATGACAATCTGCTTTCATCATTTCTTTGACTGTCCTGCCTGTTGCATGATGGCACTAGCATTCACTTGATCAATGTTATCTTTCTGTCATACTGCACATTGCTACCGCAATTCAATTCAGCTTCAAAAAGTATAACATATATAACATCTCCTTGAATGAGTATACATTTTTGGCATCTCCAGTGTATATTCATATGGAACCTTATTTGGATATCCTTTCCATACATATTTGTATACTTTAAAGTTCTGAAGCATAACTTATACATGAAAATATATAAACTGAATCAAATCCAAATATATTAACTTCCAAATTAGAATTGATTC
Organism: Pedetes capensis; assembly: GCA_007922755.1. Lineage (NCBI taxonomy): Eukaryota > Metazoa > Chordata > Mammalia > Rodentia > Pedetidae > Pedetes > Pedetes capensis. The sequence continues at coordinate 10,531 of VMDO01025585.1, forward strand.
CTAAGAATTGAAAATGTACATTTTGCTTAAAACTGTAATTAATGAAAATGTGTGAGTAAACTAAATATAAGTTTTGAACTTTGTATGGGAGAAATTTCATTTTTAACACAAGGATTGATTTTTAATGCTCAAAAAGGATTGCATTCTCATTTCATGTTTACTTTCAACCTCAAATGTTGTGAATTTGGCTTCTTTTTTATACTGCCAGTCCCCTGAGATCCTCCAGGAGAGGAAAGCAAATCACAAGTCGATATTTAGACTTGGGCATTCTTCTGATTAATGGAAGAGCCAGGATATGGCCTCCTAAGGCACCTTGTGCAATTTAGAAGGTTTATTCACAGTCAGGCATTCAAAATCTTCGTAATTGTGACTCCAATTTTAACAACTTTCACTACATTTACTTATCAACTCTGATACTCATATCAGTACCTTCTTGCTATTAAGCAGAATAATACATTTTAATAATCCCTTTTCATATTTTTAATGTTTAGATATTTCCAATGGTAGCATGCAACCTGTGTGTATTTAGTGTTCCTCATTTTAGAATAACAATGAACTTACAGTTTAAACTGCATTGTCTAAACATGATTTTAATTACTTGAAGGCATATGCAGCTGATGCTCCTATAGAAGTAAATCATGACTTACCATAGACATGGAACATTTGTTTTCCTGGGGTAAACAATGATATGATTCATCAACTGGAGAAAAGCCAAAGATGAGCCATGAGAGGAAATATTTTCCAGCAAAAATTAAGCTTAAGGTGGCATCACATACTTAAGAAGGTACTCTTTAAACTAGATTTATTTTGAGAGCTGCTGTTGCACCATAGTAAAATTACAGATATTTTATATCAGCCACATAGGGTAACTGTCATTTCATTCTTTCATGACTTCTAATGTCTATGTTGTTGTTGTTGTTGTTAGGTCTATGGTCATCATAAAAACCTTCTTATATACTCAGTGTTATCAATTGGTAAAAATGTAAGTAAATCAAATATTCCATGTCAAAATCATGTCAGTATTTCTCAAGAGCTAATTTTGTCCCATAGAGATTGAGTGATTTTTTTTTTTACAAACCTGTAAATGAGTCCTATTTGGTATTCTATATGCACCTGCAATGATGCTGTAATGCTGTATTATTGTAAATGGAACTCAGTCTTGACTACTTGCATCCATATGTCTCTGGTCCCTATTTTTGGGTTTCAGGCACTTTGATTGCTGTCCTTTAAATGTACATGAAATTACTTATACCCGGTCTGTACCACTGGACTATAATCCTTTGAGATTTTATCCAACCTACTTGTCTGTACTTTTCTATTCCTTTTCTCAGGTGTGGGTATCTGTTGAAAAAGTTCATATGCCTCCTTTTAATATTCTCTTGCCTTCAGTTTTTGGATCATTTCCAATTTTGCTGCAAATGGTATGATATTTGAAAATGTGTCCACCAAAATTACTATTTGACCTCCTAATTCTCAATATCTCAGAATGTGACTATATTTGGAGGCAAGATCCTTAAAGAAGTAATTAGGTTAAAATGAGGTCATTAGCATGGTCCCCATTCCAATGTGACTGATGTCTCTAAAAGGAAAGGACTTTTTGGGAGGTTAAGACAGAATCACACACAAAGAGAAAACCATGTGAAGATACAAGGAGAAGAAAAATTCCATTTGGAAACCAAGGAGAAAAGCCTCAGAAGAAACCAACCCTGTGGGCACATTCATCTCAGAATTCTAACCTCCAGGACATTGAGCAATTAAATTTTGTTGTTTATGCTACTCAGAGTATGGCATTTAGTAATGGAAACAAGCTAATAAATTAATAATATAGGTAGGTTTTCCTAGATAAACATGGTAGATTGAGACTACATATTGATTTCTGCTATACCTGTACCTCCCTATAAACTCAAACATCAGCTTAGGGGGAGAAATGATGTACAGGCAGGACAAGGAGAGTAAGAAAGGGAATAACTTTGATGAAAGACAACAACAAAGGGAGTGGTAACTAACGTAGCAGAACACAGAAAGCCAGAGCATCATTTTAATGATGTAAAGACACACAAATTGAAATTTTCGTTGTCATATATCAGGGAAATAATGACAAGCAAGACATTTTGAACTAAAGAGTCAAGGGAAATTAAGAAATTAGTGTGGAAAATGGTAGGGGTTTGAAGTAGGATAAAAAAAAAAAGGATTGATTGAAAATCAAATGCATAGTTAAATTGGAACAGATTCCCTCTTCTACCATAGCAGAGTCAAGCATGAAATGAGAGGGCTGCCCTGTGAAGAAACTGACTGGGAGATGCTCACATCTTGGGGACATCAGGCACAAGGATAGTCAAGAATGGGAGTGGACCAGAGAAGAAGCGGAAAATCTACATGTCTAGTAGTGAAATTCTTAGCAATGTTTCTCATTTTGGCTCCCAGATATTTAAAGTCAGGTGTATACATTATGGCTCTCTGGCAGAGTTTTGAAAATAGTAACATTTGGATTTCCTCAGTAAAACACCCAGTGAATGTACATGGAAAAATATTAAAAGATAAGCTTCATTCATTCATATCTGACAATGAATGGAATTTTTTAAGCAAAATTTTAAGTGTCTCATTGTCAGGTATGAATGAACAGCCAATGATTACCAAACCAGAAAAGTATTTAAGGTGAAAGGCAATAATCAAACTGGCAAAGATATAAAATAAATTTTTAGAAACAAAAAAATAAAAAAGAATAAAAAAAAATTAAATAACTTGACATCTTTAAATAGAAAAATATAATATGACTTCATTTAAAAGAATGTTTAGAAAAAGAGAAAGAGAATATTCTGGAACTTAAAAAACACAGAGTTTTACAGTTTAGGATATGGAAATATAAATTTAAGAAAAATTCAGGAAATTAGAAAAAAACCAAAGAGATGGAAGATGGCAAAGTAAAAAGAATATAAAGTTTTATAGCATTGATCTTCGATTAATGATTTTTCTAAAAAGAAAAATATGTACAAGAAAGAAACTTCTATAATGTAGAATTTCCAGAACCGACTGTAATGAAAAGAGGCCTAAAACATACCAAGAAATATAATAGTTAGGTTTTAAGAACTGCTGTGAGTTGGAGGAAGACTTACTAACAACCTGTGTTATGCAGATGACACAACTCTGCTTGCAGAAAGTGAAGAGGATTTGAAACATTTACGGATGAAGATCAAAGAACACAGCTTTCAGTGTGGATTTTGACTCAACATCAACAAAACAAAAATCCTTACAACTGAGTCAGTGTGAAACTTCACAATAAATAGAGAAAAAATTGAGGTTGTCCAATATTTTGCTTTACTTGGTTCTATAATCTACAATTATGAAAGCAGCAGTCAAGAAATCAAAAGATGCATTGCTTTGGGCAAAGCTGTGGCAACAGATCTCTTTAAAATATTGAAAAGTAAAGATGTCATACTGAAGACTAAAGTGCATCTGACTCATTCCATGGTATTTTCAGTCAAATCTTATGGTGGTAAAAGCAGGACATTGAACTAGGGAGATAGGAGAAGAATTGATGCTTTTAAATTACGGTGTTAGAGACAAATATTGAATATACCATGTACTACCAAAAGAACCAAGAGAGCTGTCCTAGAAGAAGAGCAACCTGCGTGCTCCTTGGAAGCAAGGATGGCTAGATGGTGTCTAACATATTTTGGACATGTTGTCAGGAGGGACCAATCCCTGGAGAAGAACATCATGTTTGGGAGAATCACAAGTCAATGAAAAAAAAAAAGAAAACCCTCAACTAGATGGTTTGACATAATGTCTGCAACAATGGGTTTAAACATAAATAATATCATGTGCCTGGTAAAGAATCGGGGAGTGTTTTGTTCTGCTGTAAATGGGGTCACTATGAGTCAGACCCAACTTGATAGTACCTAACAACAACAACAACATGGTATCAAAGTCAATACATTCCCAAGATGAGAAAGATAAAAATAAAAACAATTAAAAACAAGAATTACACTGGCCCTGGAGCATGGCAAAGGCCTAAAGTCAAGATTGGAAGGAAGAGTAAAAGGAAATAATTCCTTCAAAATTCTCAAGGCTCGTTGATTCTTAGGGATATACTCAAAGATCCTAGTAATCACTGGGGATTATTTCAAATCTAGTAATTTTATACACAGCTGAACTATTTAAAACTATTTCCCTTCAGAAAATATTAAAATGCCATCCAGTATGAAAGAGATGCCAATTAAACACAATCTTAGCCCAGACTGAAGAGTTTACCAAAGATATGGCAAAAACTAGTTCCACAATTACATACTGTGCAGTTAGTTCATGTGTAAAGTGAAAGAGGAGATGCTGTGTGGAAGTTACCTTTGGAAAAAGTTCTCTTTTTATTCTCATAAGCATTTCTATTCAGGAAGTGTATGATCTACTCCATCTGAAGACTAGCACGAGAGGGATTCAACTGAACCCCTGCAGAGATAAATATATGTCCTGTGTAGTAGGAAAATATTGTAGAATGAATTCTGTCTCCCACACAAATGAAGGAAAGTTCATTCAAGTCATAACAGATTTTCTAAAGAAATGTAGAAATTCTTGGAATCTGCATCATCTTCTGACAGGTTCTTCTCAGATTATTTTATTTTAAGAGGTAAATTATTGTCTATTATTAATATCAAATCAATGTTATAGGTGTTTATAGATATCCCACATGTAAGAAGTTTCATTTTCAAATATATTCTTTCTTTCAGAATACTGGAGAATTCCTACAATATGGCAAACCCCTCTTTGGCCCAAAACAGTATATGGATATAAAGATAATTCACAGGTAATTTGTGTTTAAATTGCCACTCACATCTAAATACAGATTATATTTATTCTCTCACTGAGGAAATGAAAGATTTGGCCATTTGGATTATCTTTGCAGGATTTGGTTGTGTGCATGGAAGATCATTTACAGCACATAGTAGTCATAGTTTGGGTTCTTTAGTTTATTCTAGAACTTCAGTTACATGCTATTGAGAAATATCACTATTATTAACCTCAGACAAAGACTTCATGATGGAAAAGGAAGAAGATACAGTTATTTTTCTCTTACATGAATTCCTTTCTGTTTGCTTGCTTGTTTTCCTATTTTTATCTTTACTATTTAGTTGAATATTTTTCCTTTGCTTGGCATAGTACCATTTTTGACTTTTCTGAGGACTCTTTATGCAATCATTACTCCAATATTCTCATGCAATGGTACATTCTCATATTATAGGAATAGGAAATGGGAGAAATTATGTCTAATGCTACAGGAATCCATTCTAATAAATGAAATATTCTTTAGCAAGAGAGTAAAGGATTAAACTTAGTAAATTAGCACAATTTTCTTTTGCCTACGGATTTCTTGGTTACTGGGTTAGACATAAATGAGTCTGTTGTCATGGGTTCAGTATTTTTGGATGTTCAGGTAAGAATAATTACACACTCTTTCTTCAACATTATGAAAGCCAGTCTCTGCAACAGTCTTACTGATGTGCAGCATGCTGATTATCCTGTCACCCCAGACTACATATTCCCTTTTACTATTCACATTGCCATTTCATCCTAAAACATTAAATAAGATGGTGAGAAAATACAAGTCTTCTGAATGCTTTTCTATATCCATGGTATTTTTAATTCTATTTTGAAGTCTTAGCCAGTGACTGGTAATTCTTTTTAGTTAGCTACCTACATGTGTATAGATGGCAAGCACTTTTCTAACCTTTGTATGTGTGCTTCATTGACATATAATCCACTCTCATTTAGCAATGTTGCTCTCAGAGACGAGCTGAAAATGAGTTGAAAACAGAAAAGAAGATCTAGATAGCAAAAGCAATGTAGAAAGTGGTTTTCAAAGACTACAAGTCTGTAAAAAGCAAGGAAGTTTTAGTATAATATTTACCAGATAAGAAAAAGTAGATATCAGATACATCAGAAACCTTGAAACTAAACACTAAAAGCTTTTTATATGAATATATGTTTGTGTGTGTGTGTATGCACGTGTGTATCTGTGTGTATCTGTGTGTATGTATTTCCATTATAGGGAATAGAATGAATTTATACCATTTTTATCTTTGTACCTTTGTTGGCCAAAATAAATTGTATAGACATCAGTGATGTGGTTTCTAGGATTAATTTCCTTTATTAGCAACATTTAATTGACTACTCTGGTGTTTAAACAATAGGTTTATATCAATACATTTAAGAGCTTTTTTGGTCTTGCCTTAAAATTACTTACCATAGAAAGTGTCTCCACCATATACTTTCTAATTCTCTCATATATACTCTCATTGTATTTATTCAAATAATTACACTGAAAAATAAAAAAAAAATCAATCAACATCAGTTCTTTTGTTTTGGCATTAACCCTTTCAACTGAGTCACAGAACCACACCATTTAGAAATATCCATTTTTTTGTGTGAATCTTTTCTATTTCCTTTTCATATTTTTCCATTTTAAGAAATTATTCTATATTGTCCAGATAACTTCACTGAAGGATTCATAGAGAAATTCAAACTATTCTTCCAAATAAGGAAATTTAGGAAGATAATTAACATACTTCTTAAGAAAATGAATAATTTTTTTAAAGTGAAAAGAGCTACATCTTCCTTTTTGAGGAGGGGAAGTATTGGGGGGTCGAACCCAGGACTTCATGCATGTTTTACAAGCAAGTGCTCTACCACTGAGCTGCACCCATAGCCCATTTTTCACTTTTTATTTTGAGACAAGATCTCACTAAGTTACATAGGCTGCCTTTAGCCTCAGACTGTGATCCTCCTCCCTCCACCTTTCAAGCCTCTGGGATTAAAGGCATGTGCCATTGTGCCTGCCCAGAGCTATATTATTAAACAATGCACATTGATCTACAAGGGCCTGGGATTTAGCTCAGTTGGTAGAGTGTTGCTCTGCAGTCTCTGAGGTTCCCAGTTTGATTCCCAGTATTGCAAAAATGGGAGAAGGACGTAGCAATCCACTCCTGATGCAATCCGGAATTAATCAGCCATTGAAAACCCTATGGGAGTCACTATAAGTCAGACACAACTGGACAGCACCTAACAACGGCAACAAATTTTTGTACTAAAGGCGTGAAGTGTATTTAAAATATGTTTCAAATTACAGTAGGAAACACTTCATATGTTTACTAACTCAATCTGCATGAGTTTAATTACACGTGATGAGAAAGGAAGCCATTTGAGGTCTTCCTGAAATATTTATGTTAATTTATATTCCACCTATCGCTTTTTGATTTTCATCACCAACACTGTAATTATCCATTCATTTATTCATTTATCTTCTATATATGCTGATCAGTTACCATGTATTAGGCAATAGGTATAATTAAGAACAAGAGATAGCACTTATCTTGATGGAACTTAGTGTCCTGAGACATAAAGAGATAAATAAGTAGATATTTATAAGTAATGGGGAGAAACGAAATGTGTCATAAGAAGATATAAGAAGTACACATAAAGGCTTGGCATATTAGGGAAAGCTCGTAAGAAACAAGAGATATATGGCCAAAAGGAAGAGGAGGATGTGGCCTTTTGGGGAGGGGGTTAGAGGAAAGAAGGAGGAATGTTTCAAGGAAAGTAAAAGGTTTATGCAAAGGCAGTCAGGGAAATGGAACCTGGAGGACTTTTGGATGGTGGTAATACGAAGTTTCTGAGGAAATGTGAGTAGAGGAGCAGAAATTGGAGTGATGATGAAAGAATGAAGTTGAGAGTTAAAGTAAGGCCAATTTAGGATGGTTCCAATATGACATGTACAGGTGATGGAAGAGAATGATGCAGATCCATGTGCACTTTAGAAAGATCATTCTGCCTGTAATGTGGAAAATCAGATGAAGGATATAAAATTGCCAACATTCAGGCCACTTGGTGGGCAATTACAATAACCCTGGGAAAGAAATTAATGTTGTATACATTGTGGATTTGGCACAGCAACTGGACTAAAGTGGATGAAGTTGAATGATATTTAAGAACTGGAGCACAATCTTAATGATTGACTGAGAAGAAAATGATAGTCATTGATGAAAAAGAGGAAGAACTTTAAGAAGATATTCAGATTTCTGGCTTGCAAAATTGAATGGATTCAGTAGCAGAAACTGTGAAGCTGCCTAGGCCACAGCTCACAAATCAAGGTGACACAAACCAGAAGGGGTCAGGGCCATGTGTTGCTATAAATGGACCAACATGGCATGGCTTGAATCAATTTTTCTTGAGCTTTCAGTTAATTATTCAAAATATTGTATTACTTAAGTATTATATAGTATAATAAGTATCATATAGTATAATATAATATGATTAGGGAAATCCTAATATGAAAATCTTACAAAGAACTATTTCTATATCTCTGTTTGAAAACTGGAGGATGAATAGACAGATAAAGAAGGGCATTATAGAAAGAAGAAACATTATGGAAAAAGGCATGTAGGAATAAGTGATCATACAGAAGTAGTTTGGAAGAAGTCGAAGATAACCTGGAGATAGAATAGCATAAATAGGCAGGGATGATATTGGGAAGTGTCATCACTTCTCTCAGGGACGAGCCAATAATTTAAGATCAAAAGGAATCAATTCTAAACAAAGATTTATATGATATTTATAATTTATAAAGCTATCACTGTTCTTGTTAGGTGCCATCGAGTTGGTGTCCAACTCACAGTGACCCTATGTACAACAGGCAAAACAGGATTGTGAGTGCTTCTCTGATATTGATAGGGTTTTCAATGGCTGATTGTTTTCTGGGGGTGGGTTGCCAGGTCCTTCTCCCAACAAGTGTCTTTGGTGGAAGCTCAGCTGAAACCTTTCCACCATGAAGTGTCCTGCTGGTATCTGAAATACCAGTGGTATAGCTTTTAGCATCATAGCAACAGTCAAGCACCCACAGAATGACAAACTGATAGACACATGGGGTATTATAGCATGAAAAGTCTAATTTAATTATGTTAGGAGACAGTTTGTTGCTCTCTAATTTAAGCCACTTTTTAATAGGAGCTGGAGTCACAAGTTATAGAGAAGAGAACAATCTTGGAGCAATTTTATACTGTGGAGTGGACCATAACTACATTCATGAATCAATGGGAAGGAGACATTGAAGGTACCATAAGATAGGATGATAGGAAGAAGGTCTCAAAGAAGACAGAATGTTTAGGGAATAACTTTTACAGAAAGAGAGATCTTTTTCCACATATAGAAGTGGGAAAGATTAAGGTTATATTCTGATGAAAATACATTTTTCATGGGAGAAGATGCAAAGAAAAAATGCTCATGTCTAGTGGTTGCTTTTTATTCCATGAGACAGGAAGCAAAATCATTTACTGAGACTAAGGCAGAGCTGAGAAGGAACTTGGGGGGAAAAGGTGGGATGTCTGAGGCACCAACTTGAGGGACTGACAGAAAAGGAAAAGTAGGAAAATATCCTCGTTTTCCAAAGCTGTCCTGAGGACAAACAGAGCCTAGAAAACTATAGATTAGCAGGGGCTTGAACCAGCTCAGTTTATAACAATAGTTACGTCTCTTACTTTTTCCCTGTATTGATAAATGTTGGTGGGGTATGGAGTAATACAGTATTTGCTTTTCCATCATGAAACTATTACATCACTTTTGGTTACACTTTCATCAACTTACAAATTTATGGAAACTTTTGACTTATATGTAATAAAATTTATATGCATTCTAGGTTGTATTCCCCTATTTTTGCCATGTAGTCATGAAGTTGCATTACTTACATTGAGATTATCCTTTTCACCTTTATCCCTTTTCATTGTTTCTCCTCCCTTTCCCGTCTTTCACAATCTTTACTTCCCTTTGCTAGTCCCCTTCTTCCTTCTTTCTACTATGCTTACATTTTCCCTTCTTAGCTAAATTTATTTGTTTATTTTTATATGTCTACTTATGAATAGGAATTTTCTTCCTTTAGGTAAGATTCAGCTCCCACATGAGTGAGAACCTAAGGCATTTTTCTTTTTGAGTCTGTATTTGGTCACTTAAGATGCTATTCTCCAGTTCCATCCATTTTGCTGCAAATGACGTTTCATTCTTTTTTATTGTTAATATTACATTGTGTATATATACTATAATTTTTTAAATCCATTCTTCTGTTGATGGGCATCTTGGTTGGTTCCATATTCTTGCTACTGTGAAGAGTACTGCAGGAAATATGGAGATGCAGATGTCTCTGTGGTACCATGACTTGTTTTGCTTTGAGCATATTCCCAGGTGGGCCGTATGGTACTTCAATTCCATAAACCTACATGTAGAAGAACAAAGAAATCCTCTTTTTAAAGTGGTAAATTAAGTATCAACTCCAATAAACTACTTTGACATAGACTTATTTTTTGAAATAGGTATAATACTACATTCTAGACATAATAAGAGGTTATGGCTTTCACTAAGATCCCAATTATTAAGTAAGAACAATATATGCAGTGCTTGTACAAAAGGACAGAAGGCCCTTTAAGGTTAAACAATGTCTTCACGAGGAAACAGAAGAAATACATTATTCCTCACAAGGGTGGAGGTGAAGTTCAACCAAAGAATAAGAGTGTTGTTGTTGTTAGATGCCTTTCAGTTGGGTCTGATTCATAGTGATCAGATGCATAATAGACAAAACAGTACTATCCAACACTGTGGCAGGTCTGGCACTATATCAGTGCTTCTCTGCTATTCATAGGGTGAGGAATGGCTAATTATTTTGGGAGTGGGTTGCTGGGTCCTTGTTGCAAGCTTACAGCATCTGGTATTCCTAGGTAGTCTTTCATCCAGGTACTAATTAGGTTCAATCCTGATTAGCTTCCAATAGCTAAGAAGATCAAACACCAGGGTGGTATAGGTGTAGGAGTATTAGTACCTTAGTAATATGAAGTAAATATTCTGTGATTCTTAAATAAGTGATTTTACTTATTCATTTTGAGTTTATTTTTAATTAACAATAATTGTATATTTGGGGTATCATATTATATTGTGATACATAGATACATTGTGGAGTGGTCACATCAAGCAATACAGCATATCCATCACCTCAAATATTTTCGTTTCTTTGTTCTGAGAATGCTAAAAGAGAAGACCTTATATGTTTGTTTGTTTTTACTAAACATCTTGCAACCAATGGAAAACAATGGTATAGAAGTTATACGACCACGTTTTAATTAAAGATAAGAAGAACAGGACTTAAGCTTAATCCAACATAAGTGCAAAAATTTAATGCAAAATTTATTTACAATTCTTCTAACAAGAATATGATATAAAAACATACGGTAAAAATATAAAAAGTGCATGATGAAAATATTTACGTATGCCCATAAAAGACCACATTTTTCATACATGTAAGAAGTTACTATCTCAAATATATAAATTTATTTAAGGAGTTAATGACATACTGAAAGGTCATATCTAATCTCATGAAACATTTACACGAAAGTTTAACTTTCCAACTGTTGTCTGAAACAATTCCACATGAACTGATGTCTTAGCTAGCTTGACAGTGTGGTACATGCCATTAATTGCAACAACTCAAGAGACTGAGGCAGGTGGATTATAAATTCAGGGCCAAAGACAGTCTGCACAACTTAATGAGACTCTATCTGAAAATAAAAAATGAAAAAGGGTTTCTGGGTATGGCTCAGTGGTGGAGCACTAGTATGGACTAGGTTAAAATTGCAGTACCACAAAAACAAACAAACAAACAAATAAACAAATGAAGCCATATCTCTATATGTTTCTGATATATTTAAAATCTTTGTTGTTTTTGTGGTTATTAGTTTCTGTTAAGTCAAGTTCAATTCATAGTGACCCTCATAGGATTTCCAATGCCTGATTGTTTGGAAATTACCTTGGGAATGGATTGCCATGGTCCCTCTCCTGTTTTTGCGGTGCTGGGATTAAACTCAGGGCTTCAGAGAGTACAGAGCAGTATTTTACCAACTGAGCTAACCCAGCTCAAAATATTACTTGGCATTCCAATATTTTATTATTTATGCTCTGGATTCCATAATTTCTTAAATACCATTGACTATCTTATGCAAATTTATAATTGCCTGTGTTATAGAGTAGAATTTCAAAAGTAATAGCTGATTTCATGATAGTGTTTTTCTACTCTGTTTTTTGTTGCTGTTGTTGTTGTTTTAAAAAAATTAGAGTAATAAATATCTAGAGATCTATAAGGGCTAAACTGGATGTCCTAGAGTTGTATAACCACAACCCAAAGTTCAACATAGAAGAGTATTCTGGAAGTTTCTTTCATGCATGTCCTCATGCAAAGCCCCTCGTAGAAGTAAGCATTATTATAATGCTGCAAAAGTTCACTTTGGTAGAAAACACTTTCTTCACAATTAATTTACTAAAATTGAGTATTTGTATTCTTAGCTAGTTGGCCAAAAAGATAACCAAGTTTATTTTGAAGTAAATTTCCCAGTCTGGCTTTCCACAATGACTAAGTTCGTTAGAAAATTACCACTAGAATCAGCTCATTTTACATTGTTCTGTGTGGAGTAGACATAAAAAGCCTCATTTAATGTCAACCCTTCAAAAGCATTACTCAAGAGCCATGATCAAGGTCTAATTATTATGTGGTGTATACTGAATCTAAAATAAAGTCGGAATCTTTGAAGGCAAAGAAAGCCTACTTTTCATGCCCGTAAAGTTAATGAAGATAAAAATTCAAGGTTTACACATTGATGGCAACTACAAAAGCTCTGTTAAAATAATAGCCTTAGTCATCTTCTCAAATAACAGTGATGCTTCTGTTATAGAGCTGCACAGAAGTTTGGCAGATTGAACAAAATTGATGAATAATGACTTTCTATTAGTGGCACAAAATACCAAAGCCATTCACTTGATTCTAGGGTGGCATGTCATATTTTCCAGTCTTTTTAAAGTCAGAAAACTAAGTCTTTATGTGTACTGCGTGATGTAGTTGTATATCCTCAGGAAGCATGCTCATTGATGATGCTTTGCACATAATGGATGCAGTGCCTAAAATTCCTGACCATAAATGGCCGATTTTCTGCTGAATCTACTTCAAGACTGGGGACATTCAAAGAGAATGCAGTAAGATGTACTTTTTGGAGATTAGTAAATTGTATACAGGTTGTGGACAAGGAGTTAAGAAGTTTGTATTGGGGGAAATTAATGAGCAATTTCTTCATTCAGGGAACATTCGCAGAGTCCTTATAGTGAGGGACTATGATATATACATTCTTTAAGGGAAAAAAGGGAATGAGAATTGCTTTCTCAATAACATTTCAGTCTAGCAAAGAAGGCAAGACATAAATATGGATGCACAGAGACATTTCATCATACATAAACGGGCAGATGTTAAAATTGCTATTTGTCAAAAACTGAATGGCAAAACTTGAAAATAGAAGACAGGAATAGCAAAGAATGTCCTGACATCAGAAAAATAGAAATAAACTAAGTTTAGAATTGTTGCCACTACCATCTCACCATCACCCCAAGATAAGAACACTTTCAACATATGGGTCACCATTATCCCACCATACCAGCCTCCTCCTTGAGTGTCTTATGCACTTTCAGCATCATTACTGTGAGGTTTCCCTACTTAGAAAGTGCATTTCTTTCTTTTCTTCTATTGCCTTTCATTATTCCTTGAAGATTTAGCTCTGAACTGATTTTCCCCAAAAGCTTTCCATAATTATTTACACTGTTTTTACATTACTCTTATATAAACTTTCTCTCAACTTTTAGGTATAAATCTCATATTGTTGTTGTTAGGTGCCATTGAGTTGGGTCCAATTCATAGTAACCCTCATGGGATTTTCAGTGGCTGATTGTTTCGGGATTCCTTTGGAGTGGATTGTCACATCCTTCTCCCATTTTTGCAGGTCCTCAGAGAGTGCAGAGCAGCACTCTACCAACTGAGCTAAACCCCAGCCCCCCAAATCTCATATTACATTACTGTTTTGGGTGAGGATTGTTTTCCGTTCTATAAGAAAATCCCACAAAGAAATAAATGTTATATGGTATTCAGTATCCATTAGTATCTAGAAATTAGTATCTAGAAATATTAAACACTTGCTGGACTACTACAGAGTTTACTGGACTGGTAAATGTTGGTTTTGTGTCAGGAGACTGGCATTGTGGAAGGCTGGCATCAGAATCAGAGTTTTAGGTGCAAGCCTTAGAACTATCACTGGGAAGCTGAAATCCTGAGAAAACCAGATCTGAGGGTATGGGGGATGTTATATGAAAAAAAGATTGTAACTTAAGGAAAATGATGCAGATTAGCCTGCAATGAATTCTGTTCAGTAAATAAGGAATTATACTATATACATTGGACCATCACTTAGTGAAGAACAAGACAAAATACATTTTCTTATTGCCATAAAACAAAGGGAGTGACATCAAGAGAATTAGTTTTGAGAAGGGGCTGAAAGATGGTTAGCAAGACAAAGAAAAATGGAAATTGAAACATTGTTGAGAGCAGACTTCAAGAAGTGACTTTGAAATGACTGATTTACATAGATCAGATTGTAATCTGTTGAAGGGCAAGTAAAAGTGAAAGAAAGAAAGGCCCTGAAATTAGGTATTCTCTCAAAAAGTTTGGAGAAGACAGAGAAGATAAAGCCTCTCAATGTCAAGATCTGAAGGTCTGCAAAGTCATGCTTTGCTTTGTTTCATGTTTTTCCTTTTGTGTTTGTGTTTGTTTTATTTAGATATTTTCATCTGTCAAAAAACCCAAATATTTTTAAAGAGATATACTTGCATCCTTTATGCGGTTTGTCCTACATTTCAAAGCAGCATAAATGTGATTGTGCTATGTAATGTTTATCATATGCAATTTTTTATTTATGTCATACCCTCCAAATAAAAGCACTTTCAGTGTCATTTTTGTTTATAAATTGTTACAAGTTGTATACAAAGAACTCCATTCTTTGAGTGACTTTGAACTTTGTTTTGGAAAAGTTTGTTACAATAGTATGTTATGACAATTGTTTTATTGCTTTTACTCCTTATGAATATTAATATCCCTAGAAAAAAAGTGAAAATCTTCAAAACTAGGCTCAGAATCACTAAAGAAAAGTGTAATGCTATGATACATATTTCCCTTCTTGATGTTCAAAAGAGAAATAAAAGGTTGATTGGTTAGTTAATTGATTCATTCTAGTGCAGGCCAAAAAACTATGACTTGCTGGGCAAATTTTGTCTGCAAGATTTTTGTTGTTGTTGTTGTTGGTACTGGGGATTGAACCCAGGGCCTCGTGCTTGCATGCTTTGCAAGTACTGGACTATGGAAGGTCAGCCAGGACCTGCTGGTGAGGCTTTTCATGTGTAACTTGAAGTGCTTGACAGAGGCCCAGAAAGCTGTGGCCCAAGGGAATGAAAAGTTATTCCGAGGCTTCTTCTCATGATAAGGCCAATAACTACAGTGAACTCTGTGCTGACTTCCTTGTTTGTTAAGCTTTAGGAGACACCTGTGCTGTGTTCTTGGATGGCATGGGAACACTGAGAAGAAGGCTTTGCTTCTCTATTTCAAGTACTTTGATAAGCTGTGGACAGAAACTAAGTTCTCTTTAAACAAATATCTTAGAGTGCTTGGAAAGTTCTTTGTAGGTAAAAACAAAGTGTATAAACTGCAGCATGAAGTTAATAAACATTCTACTCTCTTGTAAGATCCCCTGTGCCCCACTTTCTTTCTCATCAGCCCCTCAACTCTGCCATGCAGGACACAACAAAAGCAACAGTGGACCACTGAGCTGCACCACCAACCCATTTCTTTTAGGTTTTTTTTTTTTTTTTTTTTTTTGAGACAGGGTCTCACTAAGTTACGCAGATGGCCTGTGGTCTCCAACTTGCGATCCTCCTTGCCTCTGCCTCCCAAGCCACTGGGATTATAGGCCTGCACCACCAAGCCCAGCTTGCAAGCTCTTTTTGTATATGAAGTTTTATTAGTGCACAGCTGTACCAATTCATTTGGGCATCTTCCATGACTGGTTTCACATATAAACAATCACATAGGTTCATAATTTTTACAGGCACTGTGTGGCTCAGAAAACCTAAAATACTTATCCTTTACAGAAAAACTTTGCGACCCCCTGAAATAGATCTTTATATATCTAGAGCAAAGGTAAATATTATTATTATTATTTTTTGGTAACAGGAGTTGAACCCAGGGCCTCACGCCTGAATGCTTTGCAATTCAAGCCCCAGACAGACCATTGGACCACTGAGCTGCACCCCTAGCCCAGTTTTTTACTTTTTGAGACAGGGTCTTGCTAAGTTACACAGACTTCCTCTGGTTTCAAACTTGGGATCCTCCTGCCTCTGCCTCCTGAGCCACTGGGATTATAGGCATGAGCCACCACGCTCTGCTGAATCTTAATCTTTAGATTTTAAATATGTGCCTTCTCAGATTACATTTGTTTCTATTGACACTACTATTTGGACAAATATATAATGAACAACTTCTATTGGGCCAATTCTGTTCTTAGTGCTGGAATTTCAGTCAACAAAAAACAAAATCCTAGTGCTACTATAGATTACATTCTAATAGTAAACCAGATAGCCAGCAATCAAGAAATCAATAAAATACCTAACAAATCAACAAAATAAATGAAAAAATGTATTTATAACCATAGTCTGCCAATGGTTGTATCTACTATAGATAAAAGAAAGAAGCAAAGAGAATAGGGAGTATAAGGAATTGGAGGGATTAATAAGCATGCATTTACCACAACATATCAATTATAATGTCCTAAGATTGTCCTTGAATAAAATGAAAGTGTCAAGCAGGAGATCTACTAAAACAAGAACTACTCCCAAAGTCAAATGTATGTGTCATAAGTTCATAGCATTGTGTCCAGGTAGTCATTAAAATAACCTATTAGTATTCACTTCCACAATTCATAAAAATGGAACAAGACCAAAACGGAATTATATTATGGAATGTCCGTTTTCACAAGAAAATACATCACATTTAGTTCCCATAATCCTCCCTAATTCAATGTTTAAACCCAATCTATAATCTTTCTATAATATTTTGAAAAGGAAGGCAAATATGATATAAAAGTGTTCATACCAGGAGTAATACTTCAAGAGAAGTTCCACACATTTAGAGGGCAGGGTGGGGAAACTTTGATAATGCTACGATCTTTCTTCCAAGGTATGAGAAATGTTGCCATAACTTAATAATTTTGGTCTGTAAAATCTTATTATAAGCAATACAGAATGGCTAGTTATAAATAATTATAATCTAATAATTACTTTATTTTAGTACATTGACAAAGGAAATGATAATATATTTTTTGCTGAGTTTTTAAAGTGAACAATGTAAATTACATACAACTTATTTAATCCTCCTTTATATGTGTCCAAATGAACAACATAAAAAATCAAATGGGAATAATGGCTTATACTGGGTCATCTTGCATTTTCAAGGTTCTCTGTTACTGTTAGTATAACTTTGTTTATCTGGGTTATTACTAACTATCCTTTTACTT
>VMDO01025586.1:0-27974 GCA_007922755.1 Pedetes capensis
CAGGCCAGGTCATGTGAGTAGCCACAGAAAAGATTACTTATTATGTCAATGACCTTAGTTAACACTAAGTTTAACTGGTGCCCAGAATGCACAACATTATAACTCATATTTCTAAGTGTGTATGGCTTTCATGACTCAAATAAGCTACAGAAAGACTCTCACTCTTTCTTTGTACTCTTATTTTTCTGATTCTTCTCTGGTTCTTGAAAAGTACTTTTCCTAGTTTTGTTTTTCTATGGCTTGTTTGAACTAAAGCTTTACCTAACATTTATACTTAGGAGATGTTTTTGTATTATTTGATAAATTTGTTTAATTGATTTTTGTATTTTGTCTCATAATACTAATTTTGCAAACATCTTCTTAATGAGGCAGGGAATTTGTGGAACTATGTCATAATTTTAAAGAAAACCAAGGTTTTTATCATTGAAACCTAAATTACAGCATGTATCAAAAACTCTGAGGGAAAACTTACTTTTTGACTCTTTGCTATGTTTTTTAAAAACCTTTTATTATTAAACATTAGTAGTTTTGTGTTTCTTTTCACATGTGACATTATCATAAAAATATGATTTTGGTTTCAAACATCCCAAGAGGTATTTGATTTTCTTGTGAGCAAATTATTTAATAAATATTTTGCTTAGAAATTATCCCACTTCTCCATAAATATGTACAACTTTTATGTTTCAATTTAAAAAATAAAGAAGGAATATCATTGAAAACATAATTTCAAATGGATAAGCAACATCAATGAAATATTCAATCTGTTTGAAAATGATGTAACTAAAATGGGACAAAATGATAACACCAAATACTGGTGAGCATGCAGAAAAAATAGGATCATTTATATATTGTTTTGGGAATATAAAATCATATGACTAGAGTGCTGCTCTTCATTCTCTGAGGATCTGATTTCAATCCCCAGCATTGAAAAAGTGGGAGAAGGACATGACAATCTGCTCTAGAGGCAATCCTGAAACAATCAGCCATTGAAAACCCTATGAGGATCACTATGATTTGGAACTGACTTGAGGGCACATAACTACAACAAACTCTAGAAAATAGTTTGGAAATTCCTTTTAGAACTAAAAAATAAACTTACCATCTGACTCAACAGTTGCATTCTTGGATATTTATCCAATAATTGAAGACTTATTTTCATATAGGAATTCATATAAAAATGTTCACAATAACTTTAGACATAAACTAGAAATGACAAGTAAACTATGGTATATCCATATGATAGAATACCACTATAAAAAAAACTCTATTGATATGTGCAACAAGTTGAATGAATCTCAAGGAAATCATACTGATTGAAAATTCTGCCAAAGTTAGAAAGTTACATGTTGCATGATTATATTACATTTGTGAAATAAAATAATTATTACTATGCAGGACCAGTTAAGTGTGTGGGTAGAGGTTGGGTGTGGCTATAAAGGGTAACAGGAAATGGTCATGTGGTAATGGTGTAGTTTATTACATTAATTATTTTGGTGATTACATATGACTATTCTTATAATAGCCTGCGGCGGTTGCCCTGTGGAATCCGATCTTGTCAGATCTCGGAAGCTACGCAGGGTGGGGCCTGGTTAGTAACTGGATGGGAGACCGCCTGGGAACACCAGGTGCTGTAGGCTTGGGAGAAGGACCTGGTGACCCCCTCCCCAAAATCAATCTGCCATTGAAACCCCTATGAACAGCAGAGAAGCACTGACAATAGTGTTTCCTCTGTTGTACAGAGGGTCACTATGAGTTGGATACCGACTCGACGGCACCTAACAACAACACCAACAACAATTCTTATAATAAAATTATGCATAGAATTATACTTCCTCCCCATATGCACATGAGTGCATATATATATATATATATATATATATATATATATATATATACACATACATACAAATATCTGTTAAAATCTGAATAAGCTCTATAGATTGCAACAATATCAATTTCCTGGTTTTGATATTGTATACAGTAAAATTATGTAGGATGTTAAAATTAGGGAAAAGTGAATTAAGAGTGTGTGGGAATTCTGTGTACATTTCTTTGCAACCCTCTGGGAATTTATAATTATATCAAAAGAAATGATCTGAAACCACCTTATTAAATATAACTTATCTTCTCTATAATGTTAATTTTAACTTACTTGAAGTGACCTAAAATACATTCTTCTTTTGTTCCAAAGAATAGAAAATAAGTAAGTGCTATTTAATCTGGCATGTAGGATTTTACTTATTGTTTATATATAACTACTATAACACAAATATATTTTGTAGAAAATAAATTGAGACATTGTAGAAGAATACAATAAAATTTCTTTTCTCAGAATTTAGATCAATTTCCTAAAATAATCACACTATGAGCAATTCTTATTCATTATTGATCATCTAGTATATATTATTTCCTAAATTTGGACAATCCATGGTGAATAAAGTAATTGGTCTTTGCTTAGAAATAGAAAAAATACTAGTAATAAATAAGATAATTTAAGCCAATGAAAAATATATTTATAAAAAACAGAGAAATACAATGAAGAGTAATGTGTGAAGGCAAAGGATAAGCATTAGGTATATGGCTGAGGACTTTGTGTCAGGAGATAACATTTGGCCTAGATAAAAGGAGCCATTCAGGTGAAGATCTTGCACAAGATTTGTTTCTGGTAATGGAAACAGCTAATACAGAGGCATCATTTAGGACTGATGTTAAGAACAAGAAGAAGTCCATATGGCTAGAATATAGTGAAGGGTTGGTTTGGGGAGATGAGGAGTCAGAGACAAGTTCATGCATATGTGCATAGATGTAATAAACAGTACAGATCATTATGAAAGAAATGAAAACTACTACATAGGCAGAAGCAGCAAGATGACATACTCTGATATTTGCTGTCAAAAGACTAATTTGTTTACTGTGTGGAGAATGGAAGATAAGAAGAAAGGATGGAAGCAAGGTGACAAGAGACCTGTAGTAACACTAATTCTGGTGTTGTTCTTAGGTGACTTCAAGTCGGGTCTGACTCATAGCGACCCTATGTACAAACAGAAAAAAACATTCCCCAATTTTGTGCTAGACACATGATCCATTTTATGTTTAAGCACATTGTTGCAGTCATTCTATCAATCCATTTAGTTGAGAGTCTTCCTTTTTTGTTGTTGTTGACATGCCAGCCTCCCAAACTTGATGCCCTTTTCCAGGGATTGGTGCCTCTGGACAACATGTCCAAAATATATCAGACTCAGTGTAGCCATCCTTGCTTCCAAGGAGCACTCTGGTTGCACTTCTACTACAGATCTGTTGGTTCTTTTGGCAGTCCATGGTATATTCAATATTTTTCTTCAGCACCATAATTCAAAAGCATTAATTCTTCTCTTATCTCCCTTATTCACTGCCTTGCTTTCACAACCATATGATGCAACTCAAAATATAATGAGATGAGTCAGGCGCACCTTCATCAATGTGACATCTTTACTTTTCAACAATAAAAAGAGGACTTTTGCAAGAGCTTTTCCCAATGAAATACATCTTTTGATTTCTCAACTGCTGTATCCCTGGGGGCTGATTGTAGAACAAAGTAAAACAAAATCTTGAACAACATCAATCATTTCTCCATATATCAGGAAGTTGCATGCTGACCCAGTTGTCAGGATTTTTGTTTTTTAAATATTGAGGTGCAATCCATACTGAAAGCTATGTTCTTTGAACTTCATCAGTAAATGTTGCAAATCCTTTGCATTATTACCATCCTTTGGTATTGTTGGTATTGTTATAATTGTTTCCCAAACTACTAAAGTTGGGATATTTACTTTAAAGTCAACCTCTCTCTCATTCCTCACTCCTCCTTGCCCCTCCTCCCCCTCCTGTCTTCTCCCATCATCGCTTCCTTTTGATAGATCCTTCCCTCCTTCTTTCTGTTCCTTGAATTGTCCCTTCTCTGATATGTTTACATTAGTTTTTTATTATGTTCCAATTTCTGTATATAATTTTTTCCTTCTTTTAAATTTGATTCAGCTCTCACATATGAGTGAGAACATACAGTATTTCTCTTTTTGGGCTTATGTTCATTCACTTAAGATAATTTTCTCCAATTCCATCCATTTTGCTGCAAATGACATTATTTCATTTTATGATTGCTAAGTAGTATTCCATTGTAAATATGTACCATAGATTTTTTTTAATCCATTCTTCTATTGATGACACTTTGGTTGATTCCATGTCCTTGCTATTGTGAAAAGTGCTGCATTGAACATGGAGATGCAGGTGTCTCTGTGGTATGATGACTCATATAACTTTGGGTATATTGCCAATAATGTTATAGCTGGGTCATTTGGTAGATCTATTTTTAGTTTTTTGAGGTAACCCCATGTTGATTTCCAAAGTGGTTGACCCAATTCACAGCTCCACCAGCAGTGTTCCCTTTTCTCCACAGCCTCACCAGCATTTGTTGTTATTTGTTTTATAGATCTTGGCCATTCTTACTGCAGTAAGGTAGAATCTCAGCATTGTTTTGATTTGCATTTCCCTAGTGGCTAGGAATATTGACCATTTTTTCATATATTTCTTGGCTTTATGAGCCTCTTTATTTGAGAACTGTCTGTTCAGTTCCTTTGCCCACTTGTGTGTTGGGTTATTTGTTTTCTTGGGCATTTATTTATTGAGTTCTTTATAAGTTCTGGAAATTAGTCCTCTGTCCCATATATAGAATGTGAAGATTTTTTCCCATTCAGTGGGGATTTCCTTGACTCTGTTGGTTGTTTCCTTTGCTGTACAGGAACTTTTTAATTTCATGTAATCCCATTTACCTATTCTTGTTGCAATTTCCTGAGCAATTGGAGTCCTATTGAGGAAATGCTTTCCTATCCCTATATGTTGGGGCATATTGCCTATCCCTTCTTCTGTTAATTTTAAGGTTTCTGGTTTTATATTGAGGTCTTTTATACATTTTGAGTTAACTTTCGTGCATATTGAGAGATGTGGGCCAGTTTTCATTTTTCCTCAAGTGGATATCCATGTTTCCCAGCATCATTTAATGAAAAGACTATCCTTTGTCCAATTTACTTGCTTTGCTCCTTTGTCGAAAATCAGGTGGCTATAGATGCATTGGGGTATTTCTGTATCTTCTATTATGTTCCACTGGTCTCCAGGTCTATTTTTGTGCCAGTACCAAACTGTTTTTGCTCCCATAGCCTGGTAGTATAGATTAAAGTCAGGGATTATGATTCTACCTGTACTAGTTTTGCAGTTTAAGAGTGTTTTGGTTATACATGGTCTTTTGTGTTTCCATATGATTTTTTAGATTGTTTTTTCTATTTCTATGAAGTCTGTCATTGGGATTTTAATGAGGATTGCATTAAATCTATAGATTGCTTTTGGTAGGATAGCCATTTTTACTATATTGATTCTCCAAATCCAGGAGCGGGGAAGGTCCTTCCACTTTTCAGTATCCTCTGTGATTTCTTTCTTTAATGTTATGGAATTATCCTTGTAGAGGTCTGTAGGGTTTTTGGTTAGATTGATTCCAAGGTATTTAATTTGGAGGCAACTCTTCCCCAGCCTTCTTTTGGGTGCCTTCCAAACTAGGGGGCTCATTTTTTGGCACTATATATGACAGTGTTTCTCTGATAATCCTAGGGTTTTCAATGGTTAATTGTTTTGGGAGTGGGCTGCCTCTAGTCAGTCCTGCTCCCTAGTCTGTCTTAGTCAGAAAGCTCTACTAAACCTGTCCACCATGGGTGACTCTGCTAGTATCTACGATGCTGGTAGTGTAGTTTTCAGCATCACAGCAACACATAAGCTCTCACAGCATGACAATCTGATAGACACATTGGGGAACATTAATGATAGCTTGGAGAGAAAGAGAGGTAATGAAATTATTGAAACAGTACAAACAAGAAACATGAAGCTTGGTTTAAGGCACTAGTAGGGATGACAGGAGGATAAGTTTAGGAGGATAGTCAAAGGATTTACTTGCATGCATGAGTGTAAGATGATATTAACCACTATGGAAAATATGAGAACAAATACATTTTGCTATCTGAAATGGTGAATTAACAAGCTCTACCTTGTATATGTTGTTTAAGGTGCTGAGCAGAGAAGTAGATAAAGATGCATGGCAAATAATGGGATACATAAATCTAAATTTCAGAAAAAAATCAAGACTGGAACTATCAACTTGAAAACTAACATATTATGTACATTTTATAATAGTGTGTCAGTAAGAGATGACTAGTGTTAATACTGTATTTGTTGAGAAGTAATGGAAATATTGAGTGAGATTTAAATTATACTTTATGATTTCTGAATAAAGTTATAGGTACACATACATAAATGCAATTATTCAGGTCTTTTAAATTTACCATGGACTTCCAGTCACCTTTTGTGTTCAAAATGCCAACAAAATTCTGAACTTTCTTAGAAAAATAATAAGAGAATAAACAAATTACATTGTTCTTTGCTCAAGAAAAGCTGTGTGGATAACTTGCCTGGAAAACTGGAATACTATATTGACACTTTTGGATACTAGGTGATGGAGAAATTGTTCCAATATTCCAAGGTGCAAGAAATATATCTTCTAAATTCAGAACAGAATGGAAGTTAGAGGAACTGTGTGAAGAAGAAAGACATAGAATGACAATATGACTGATTATATATGGGCAATGACTGATTATATATGGGCACTTATATGCAGATCTTCTCCAACTTTGCTAATGTCAGAAAAAAGGAGGAAATTACACAAGCCTTAAAGTAAGATATTAGTGTCCAATAGAAGGCTAAATCTTTCAGAAAGTAAGCCTGTGGGATGCTAGGCAAGATAACTAAAAGATGTTTTGAGCCATCTACATTCAAAGGAACTACTTTATATTTGGTCTCTCCTCAGAACACAAGAAGATATATAAGAAATGTACATGCACACGTATAATTTTATTGGGCTATATATATGTATATATATGTATATATGTATATATATGTGTATATATATATATATATATATATATATATATATATATATTTGCATTGTGATTTAGCTCAGTTGGTAGAGTGCTGCTTTGCACTGTCTGAGGACTTGGGTTTGATCCCCATCACCACAAAAATGGGAGAAGGATGTGGCAATCTTTTCCCAAAGCAATCCTGAGATAATCAGCCATTGTAAGCCCTATGAGGGTTCCTATGAGTTGGACCCAACTCGATGGAACCTAACAACAACATATATTTAGTTAATCAAGTATTAATTTAAAAATTGCATGCCAAGTGCTATGATCATTGGTTTTAGAAGGACACTGCTGAACATGATATAGATTAGACTCAATGCCTCCTGTCAGACATTCAAACAAGCAATACTAAGAAAGGATGAAGGGAAATAAATAAGGTGCTGGGAGAGAAATTAGTCTAGTCTGGTATTACTTGGGTTATACAAATTCGAAAAAGTGCTATCTAAAGTTGATACCTAAAAGAAAATTAGAAATTATCCAGGGAGAGAGAACCAGGAAAAGCATTTCATACAGAATAAAAAAACCAAAGGCAAAGGAGGATTTGTGTGTCCTCTCAAAATCCTTTACAGTGGTAGAATTTCACAAATTAATCCATTTCTTATGTCCCTCTAGTATTCATGATATTCCTGGAATTATTACCTCTTTTTGGTTTGTGGAAGCCACTGAAGCACTCTGCAGTTAGTTTTCTCATGTGATGAGTGAGAACTCAGGGATTGTCTGCCCACAGCATATCGTGGGATTGATGCAAACCCACAGGAGTGAGTTATGGAATGAGAGCCGTGGCCAGGCACTCTTAAGTCCTGGCTCAAGGCCAGCCTCTGCCACATACTAACTTGGTGATCTTACTGTAGGCCTCTGATTTCTGTTTTGAAATTTCTGAGAGAAACTTAGGAGTAAGTATATTTTTGTATCAAAATTTCCTTTCTGAAATACCTCCAGTAGAGAACAAGCCACTGGAAAACAAGCCATCTTCTCTTGTGGTTTGACAGCTACCCCTCAAATCAAATACTAAATAGAAAAAGAAAAAAAAAATCAACAACTGAGAACAGAGACATCAGGATGGAGAGAGATAGAATGTTATTTTCTAGCAACAAAAATGAAGAATTTCATCCCATGTAAGAGGAAAAATTATTCTTTAGGGCTGTTATCAAACTTTATCAGCATCAACACCCACAGAAGCATGAGATCAAAACATGCATTGCTTTGGGAGAACTTGTTGCAAAAGACTTTTTTAAAGTGTTGAAAAGTAACGATGTCACATTGAAGATAAAGGTAGGCTTGACTCATGCCATCATATTTGCAGCTGCATCATGCAGTTATAAAAGCTGTACATTAACTAAAAGAGATGTGAAAAAGATTGATGCTTTTGAGTTACAGTGCTAGAGGAGACAAATATTGAGTATACCATGGACTGTGAAAAGAGCCAACAGATCTGTCCTTAAAGAAGTACAACCAGAGTGTTCCTTGGAAGCAAGGATGACTAGACTGCATCTTATGTATTTTGCACATGTCAGCAGGAACCAGTTTCTGGGAGAAGGACATTGTGGAAAGTGGCAGGTCAATGAAAAAAAAGAAGACCCTCAACTGAATGAACTGACACAGTGTCTTCAATAATGTGTTTAAACATAAAAAGGATCATGTGCCTGGCACAGAATCAGGAAATGTTTCTTTCTCTTGTACATAGGCTTGGTATGAGTTGGACCTGACTGATGGCACCTAACAACAGCAGCAAGAAGTTGATATCCATTCTTTTCAACTTCCTCTCTCAAAGCTAATTTCAACCATGTAAGAAAATAATATTTTGAAAATGGATATTGGCCCATTTTATTACCTTTTGCTCACAACCTTCTATGGGTTCTTTTTAACTTTTGAGAAAAAATATATTGACAAAGCTTATAAGGCCCTTCTCTGATGGGCTTCATATCATAGTTCTTTTCCTTCTCTCCTCCTCACTAAACTCCTGCAAACTGGCTTGTCAGCTGCTGTTATGTGTTGATCTCTTTAACTCTTCAGTCTTTTCTGCACACTAACTCCTCCTCCAACAGTGTTCACATTACTCATATCTTGTTATGCTTTAAATTCAGTTTAAGACCATTTACTCAGATTTTGCCTCTTTTCTCTTGCTCTGTGTTAAGTTCTTCTTTTATATATTTTTAAGCATCCTATTCTTTTCTTGCATGATACTGGTGACAATCTAAAATTATTTTCTTATATGATTATCTATCAGTAATTCTTTAGAGAGTATAACATTCGTAAAATTAGGGATTGAATCTGTTTTGCTCCCTTCTAACCAGTAAACTGGAATAGTCTTTGGTGACTTTTATTTTGTGTTATTCATATTTGAGCAAATCAGTGGGCAAGTTTATAGAGATCAGTGTATATTGAGCTGGAAGTAAGACCCCTAGAAGTAGGTCCTTATTCTGAAACTAACAGGCCATATGACCATATGACCTAGAGTAATTCTTACCTTTGGGGGGTGTTGCTTCTTTATATGCACAAAATAAAAATCTGTTGTCTACATTTCCTTTTGTCCCCAAAAAGCCCACTTAGGGGAAATATGTTTATTTAGGCGGTAAGAACAGATATATATATATATATATATATATATATATATATATATATATATTCAAGAACAAATGAAGTTTTATCTTCTATCCATGCTTTTTTTTTGCAGTACTTGGGGGTGCACCCAGGCCTCATGCACATTTTTGCAAGTACTCTACTTCTGAGTCATACCCAGCCCATTTTTCATTATTATTATTATTTTTTTGCTTCTGAGTCAGGGTCTTGCTAAGCTATGCAGGCTACCTCTGGCCTCAATTCATGATCCTACTGCCTCTGTCTCCTGAGTCACTGGGATTACAGCCATGCATCACTACACCAGGCTTCTGCCTGTTTTTCTTTTGTGAAAAGATTTAATAAGGTAAAGTCCACAGTCATTGATCATAAAATGGGGTTTGTATGTGACTATGTATGTGTATAATCTCATTTAGGATCCCATCTTGCAGGGAGCTATCACCCAATAGGATAAATTTCATTACGAGATTTAAATATATTATCTTTCCAGTTTCTTTCTTCCATTCTTTGTGTATAAAGTCAGAAAGTTTCAAAACTGTTAGGATTGTAAAAAATATAAAATAATCTAAACAGTTATTTTATAGGCCATTAGTGGTCCTGGCAAGGAGGAATATGTCATGATTTTTTTTCTTTTAAGAGACTATAGATGACAATAGAATAAAATAGACACCTTAGTCTTTATAAGTAAATATTCAAATAAGTGAACATTCCTCAGAAGATAAAACTCCTTCTAAATTACCACTGTTTATCTTTCACAACATTTCCATTACTACATATGGTATCTTCTGTCTTACCCAAGTCTTGCTCTCCTTCTGTTATAGATTACAGATGTTGGGCTGATAGTTTTATAAACTGGTCCTTACTTCTTGCCTTAAAATTGGTTCCACATTTACAGGGTATTTTTGGAAGCTCACATGAGCTCAAATAGTTATGATTGTTGCTAACCTCAGAAATAAACAAGACCTTACCCTATTGCACCGGGAGGTATTTTTTTCATTAAGTCCTGGAAACTTATTGACTCTTCTACCCAGGAAGCTTGGGATCATTTATCGTAAAATTATCTGGTAGTTGAGAAAACTAGACCTTGGGAAGCTAGCCCGCCCACAGAAAGAAAGGACATTAGCAATGAATGGCAGACCTCTGGCTCTGCAACCAAACGACTTAGACCCAGTTGCAAGAGTTCAAGTTAAATATATGGTGCTATTCCTTTCTCCCTTGTACCTAGGACTGGGGGCAGGGGCAGAGAAGGTATATTTGAATCTGTACTAGAATATCCAGGAATAAGATATTCCTGATAAGTCTTTATGGACTGTATGCAGTTTCCATCTATTTTAAGGCTTTATTTCATTTTCTTTGAAAAGATTTTTAACTAGAAAGATATAGGGCAAAGAGTACACATTTCAGTTGGGTGCTTTGGTGCATGCCTATAATCCCAGAGATTTGGCAACGTGAGGCAGGAGGATTGAGAATTTGAGGCCAGAGACAGCCTGTGCAATTTAGGGAGACTGTCTCAGAAAGTAAAAAGGGGACTGAAGGTGCAGCTTGATGATGGAGTACTTAAATGCCTAGCGTGTGTGAGGCCCTGGTTTCAATCCCCAGTACAAAAAAAAAAATTTTTTTTTTTTACATTTTTAAGCCAGGCAGCACAGGTTCACATCTTGGTCCTCCTACTTCCTACTTAAAAGTTTTAATGTTTTCATATATGTATGGAGAATAGCACTGTATACTTTAGTAGGATGCTATAAGATTAAATATAATGTCCTATATAAGATCCCTTGGAATATAGTAAATGTTACCTAATGTGTTGCTATTATTACAATTATTATTTTATATGGACTCCAAGATGCAACTTTCTAAACAAAATCATGGTTTGATCATGTGTATGTAGTTAGGATAAATGAATGATATTTTTCCAACTGTAGGGGTTATTGTCGTCTTTGTTATTATAAGAACTACATGGCATAATATCCTTGAGAGTGTTTACGTTTTAATATGTTAATATATGTTAAAGTAGTTTATATGTTAACCTTATGTGTTCATAGTTACTAGCACTTTCATAAATGCTATTCCTTCTCTTTCTTTCTGATACTTACTGAACAGAGTAATATGTATGTAACCATACAACAAGCAAAGTAGTAGAGTCAGGAATTAACCAAGACTTCTGGAGTTGTTTCTCTGTGTACTTTTGACTCTGACATAATACTTTTTGTCTTCTAATTCAGGACATGACACCTTTCCATGGCTTCAATACCAGTCCTTCAAAGTACATGCTGAAAAGATGTTATTTACCAGAGATGAGTGATAGGTGAGGATAGATTTCTAGTTTGTGCAACACAGAGATGATGGAGTCATTAATTGAGGAATATAAAAATAGTTAAGATGAACAAGTTTAGGGAGGCTGATAACAAGCTCAATGTTGGAAATCAATGTGAGGTTCTCTGATACCTATAGTTTTATTTGTTTGTTTGTTTGTTTGTTTTTGCACTGAACACCAGGTTAGAGAAGGCTTTAGATCCATACTAGGCTGCCACTAAGGCCACATTTGTTTTAGAAACAATAGGGAAAGGTACTTAAAATCCTAGATTTTGAATCAATGTGTATGAAGATACACATATTTTAGGCAAATTGAAATTACAAAGGAATATATATGATATATAACTATCATGCCTAATTTGCATAGCAAATTATTTTTATACAAATATTAAATTTTGTACTTGATAAGAGACAGTATGTTTTAGTAGCTCTCAGTGCAGACTCTGAAGCCCAACTGCTGGGTGAGAATTCTGACTGCCACTTATCAGCTTGGTCAAGTGACTTAGGGTTAATTTGGGCTAACAATGGTAGCTACCTGATAGGTGACTGGAAGGATTAAATTAAGTACTTTATCTTTGTAAATTATTTAAATAATGTATGGGCCATCATAAGATCTCAATAAATATTGTAATGAGGATATGAATAAAATGCTTTGGGTGCATGAAAGAGGAAATACTTTTTCCTGGGAAGGGTAAGAAAGGCTAAACTCTTTATAGGCTCTCCTGCCTTCACTTTTTTATTTGCCCATCGACTTACATTTTTCCATCAAAATCTACCCAGATGTCATTTTTTTCTGATTTCTCTGCCTCTTTTTTCTTTCCTTTTTTAAAAATTAAAATCACAACAAAACACTCTATTCTGTGCTATCTTTGGATACTGTATTTCATCAACATCAGTTGAATTACTTTTCTTTCTTTACATGCTCATTTCCTCTACTAGACTGACATGGACCTTAAACTCAAGGTCAGTGTATAACCAACTTTACATCCTTAGTATCCACTTCAATGCTGGGTGAGAGGTAGATGATTCTTTCTAAACTATTTACTATGGTTAGGCATAGGACTAAGGATTTTGCATGCAATATTAATTTTTAAGTTCATTGAACATCTTTTCCTTTCATTCTCAATTTTGGTGAAAATGCTATTTTCACTAAATATTGATTATCCTTTTGATGTGTTTGTAACTTATGATCAATTTAAAGAAAAATACAAAAGAAAAGTAGGAAAAATTACCTAAGGACTTGCTTATTGACTATTAAAGCATATTAAATTGTGAAACAAACCAGCATGATGCCAAAATAGATAGAACAATGAGAGGATAGAATATTCAAAAGAAGGAGTTTTCTCCCCAACAAAAGTTCAGACAACTGAATAATAATTTTTGAAAAAAAAATACAGCCCAAAACTCATACAATACCTTATAGAAAGATAAATCTCTGATGATTTGAAGATGGTAATATTTGAGAAAGGTCTCTTTCTAAGCTTACAACAAAGGCAGAAACTATATTTGTAAATTGCAATTTATAGAATAAAATGTAGAGTTTCCATATGGATGAAATGGTGCACCGATGTAAAAACTATATTAAAGATTTAAAGCTAGAAAACTATTTGCCACAGTTTAGCTCAGTTGGTAGAGTATCACTCTGCACTCTAAGGATCTGTGTTTGATCCCCAGCATGACAAAAGTGGGAGAAAGATGTGTCAGTCCACTCCTGAGGCAAACTCAAAACAGCCATTGAAAACCCTATGAGGGTTGCTATGAGTCAGACCCAACTCGATGGCACCTAACAACAACAACAACAATAATAAAATCACTTAATGTCCTTAACTAAAAAGAAACTTTTTAAAATAAATGAGACAAACTCAAAGTCAATAAATGACAAAACTAGACAGTTCTCAAAAGAACAAATATCTGTCACTGAAAAGGATATTTAACTACAACCCACACTGAAATATCATTCTAAATTACCAAACTGAATATCTCTTTTTTAAAAAATAAAAAAGCAGTAAGATTTATTGCCAGCATGCATATGGGAAGTGGGTCTTACATAACTTGTAAATGCCAATATAAACCGATACAGCTTTTGGAAGAGTAATTTGACTACAGGTTATATAAAATTACAAAAACTATCTATTACCTTGATGCAAAAACTTTACTTCTAGAAATTTATATGAAGGAAAGATTCAGGCTTTTGTGAAAATATGAATATACAAAGACAATGGCACTTTATTTATAATAATGCTTTCCAAACAGGGCTTTAGAAAAAATTCTAGCATACCTAGCTATCAGTTAGTTATTAGCCATTAAAAATGAAATTGTGAGAATGAACATACAGTATTTGTCTTTCTGTGTCTGACTGATTTCATTTAGCTTAAAGAAAATAGAGGTTGTGAAAGGTGATGGTGAGGGAGAGCAGAAGTGGGATAATAGGTACCAAAACATTATTAAACAGAAGTAGTAAACACCAGTGCTCTATGGCATAGTGGGCTGACTCTAGTTGCCAATAATCTACTACACATTTATAAATAATTAGAAGAGTTCAAAGTCTCCAAATACAAAGTAATGATAAGGACATAGAAATGATAATTCACCTGACTCCATCAGTACATATGCTGTTATTGTTAGATGCCATGGAGTCTGTGTCGAACTCATAGTGACCCTATGTACAACATGCAAAATACTATTGTCAGTGCTTCTCTGCTATTCATAGGGTTTTCAATGGCTGATTGCTTTTGGGGGTGAATGGGTTGCTGGGTCCTTCTCCCAAGCTTATAGCACCTGATGTTCCCACTCGGTCTCCCATCCAAGTACTAACCAGGCCCGACCCTGCTTAACTTCCTAGATCTGACAAGATCAGACACCACAGTGGTATGGCTGCAGGCTGTAGTATCATCAGTACATATAGTACACATATTAAAATACCACACTATTGCATAATTATATACAATTGTTCTGTGTTATCAAAAAAAGTTTAAGGAGATCAAATGTTAACTTTGCTGATTTGATCATTA
Source organism: Pedetes capensis (assembly GCA_007922755.1). NCBI lineage: Eukaryota > Metazoa > Chordata > Mammalia > Rodentia > Pedetidae > Pedetes > Pedetes capensis. The sequence continues at coordinate 14,891 of VMDO01025586.1, forward strand.
CACACTGTATATGTGTATCAAATTGTCACACTGAATTCCATAAATTTGTGCAATTAAAATAATAAACAAAAATGAGATATTTACATGGAGAAGACTATGATATATTGCAAAGTGCAAACATAGTTTTTAAGTATTACTTATTGTGATCTCATGTTAGTAAAAAAATGTGTGTGTGTGCTATGGAGAAGTGGTTGTTGTTAGGTGCCATGGAGTTGGTGTCCAACTCATAGCGACCCTATATACAGCTGGTGAAACACTATTGTCAGTGATTCTCTGCTATTCATAGGGTTTTCAATGGCAAATCGATTTTTGGGAGTGGGTCACCAGGTCCTTCTCCCAAGCCCACAGCACCTGGTGTTTCCACGAGGTCTCCAATCCAAGTACTAACCAGGTTCAACCCTGCTTAGCTTGCAAGATCTGATGGGATTGGACACCACAGTGCCACAGGGAGAAGCAGGGTATTCATATGAAGGTATAAAAATATATATAAAATTATGTTTAGGGTGGTATTTTAGGTGGCTTATATTTTCTCCTCTCTTTCTCTCTATACACACACACACAGACACATATATGTATGTATATACACACATACACACACACACACACACACACACACACATATATATATATATATATATATATATATATATATATATATACATACACATATTTATGTTCATGTTGCCCAGAATAAATTTATTGTTATTTATAATTGGCACATGTTATTGAGAAAAAAGAATGATATTCTCCAACAACCAAACAAATGCACTCCCATCGTTTCCGATGTCATTAACTATTTGGAAATAGTCATTTTGAAGGCCTCCCCCTGTGTAATTAGAAACACAGCTGCTGAACCTTGCTCATGGATAATTCTAAACTCCAGATTATGTTTTCCTATTTTCCCTTTTCTTCTTAATTTTCCAGATTCTAGTGAAAACAAAACACTATGAATTATTAGCCCATGGAAAAATTACCAGGGGAAAAAGACCATTTTAAGAACCTTCATTTTTTTTTTATAAATAATTTGTTTTGTTCTATGATCTAAACAGTCAAAATACCCATGATTTACCGAGTAAAATTCCAGATTTATTTCCCATGAAATGACAGATACATTTCCCAGATGTTTTGTTTGTGAGGCTGGATTATTTATCACAGGTGTCAGGTTTTTGTTCTCTAATGAATTGAAGAGGAAAAAGTAAACCTGTTTAGCTCATTTTAGAAAAAGGATATAGAGGCAACTGTAAGGAGCTTGGTCTCAACAGAGGTGTACTAGAGGCTGCCCATAGCTGACATATAACATTGACGCAGATCATCTGGAATGAATTTTGTTAGGATGACTGTTCCTGATGAAAAGATATAGCTAAGTTGGATACAAAATAACATTCTGAAGATGCTAAGGTTTTTATTTATCATTTGGGAATTCATGTAGAATATGATGACCCAATAAACAAATGATGGTAGGGACTTAGCTGATATTGAGATACTACCATTATTATTCTCTAAATTATCAATCAAATATTAGTAGCTCTTCTAATATTTCTGTTGTGCCTTTTCCCTGCTTGTTAAAAGACAACTTTCTGGGTACTCTTAGGAATTTTATTTTAGATAATGAAGTTGATTTTACTCTTGTTCCTAATAATAATTATACAATCACCACAATAAAATCACTATATTTAGCAAATAATTACTCTTTGAGAAATGCAATAACTTTATTACTCCCACTTTATAGATATGGAAAGTGTTCTCTGAAAAATTCCTAGGTAGTAATTTGTTGGAGCTGGAAATCAAGCTCAACTTTGTCTGATTCTGACTTAAGTCACTACATTACACTGCTGTCTTTGACCATGCAACCTGAATTAGAGAAGATATATTTCTTTTAAGAAAAAATAGAATATAAATATAAATCCTTAATTTATTCCAACCATTATATTCCTCTGGGTTCTGCAATTCCATTCTCTTAAAGATGCTCCATAAGTTCATATAGGTTTGCACAAATCAAAGTGGAAAAAAGTAACATGAAAAGTGACAGCACCATTTAAGATAGTAAGACAGCAGCCTAGAAGTAAATCAAAGTGATGACCTGCTAATACAAAGTTTCTGCCTTCAAGCTGAGTACTTTATTCCTTAGCTTTTTTTCTCATGGTCTTTTTGAAGCCTATTTTGTATACCATTCTCAAACATGCTTGAATTTTTGCTCCCTTGCCTTACATTGTATTAGGAGAAACCAACTAGAAGTAAATATACAATAAAATTAAATAAAATTGTGGAATGGGTGAATTAAAGAATAAATACCTCACATCCTTATTTAGTAAATATTTTTCTAAATACATTTAATATACATGGAGAATCTATTACTCTTTAACTATTGTAAAATTTGCCAACTAAAATTACCTCACAAATTATACCAGTGTATTCATTCAATGCTTTTAGGAAGCAAGATAATTCAGTGTGCTATCAGATGTCTTGTTCTTTGATTTATAAAATCAAAACATCCCCAGTTTATATAGTAAAATGAAAGTACATTGGTTAACTTTTATTGTGGATATATATAATATGCTTTTCAGTCTTCAGCAAGAATTCTTTATTTTGAATCCTGGAGGGACATTGGAGTCCCCATGAAGGTCCAGATATTTATGCAGAATTTATGTTATAAATACATACATGAGACTATATTCTTTGCAAAAAATTATTTCAAATGCAAATGCCAGTGCTAGTTATACTATTGTATTTCTCCTATCTCAGGTTATGGCCCACTTATTTCAATGATAGGAAGGAGAAAATACTTTTTAAATATGTTTGTTCCTTGTTTTTAATATGGAAATAGTGTTTTATTGTGGTTTTTCCTCCTCTCATTCCTTCCCCTTCTTTCTTTCCTCTATTGCTTTAAAGAAGAGCAGTGAGTTTATATCTATCCATGTTTATATCTAAGCCTGCAGCCATAGCACTGTGGCATCTGATCCTGTCAGATCTTGGAAGCTAATCAGGGTCGGGCCTGGTTAGTACTTGGATGGGAGACTGCCTGGGAACACCAGATACTATAGGCTTGGGAAAAGGACCCAGAAACCCACTCCCAAAAATCAACCTGCCATTGAAACCCCTATGAATAGCAAAGAAACACTGACAATAGTGTTTTGCTTGTTGTATGTAGGGTCGCTATGAGTCAGATACCAACTCGACGGCACCTAATAACAATCTATATCTATAAAACTATAGGAAATGAGACAGGTATTCATGTGTGTATTGTAGAACAGTATTATTGCTGCAATATAATGTCACAGTATGTTCTTTACCATAAATTTTCATAATAATAAATAAAATTTCCTTTCATTTACCTAAATACGATTTGTGCCTTGGACACCATAAGGGATAAGCAGCATGGCCTGATGTTCACATCCTACATGAGTAGAAACTGCAACTTGCTTCTAATAAACAAAATGAGGCAAAATGTATTACAATGTCCTTCCTATAATTACTACTTTGGGACTGGGTTTTAGCCCGGTTGGTAAGGTGCTACTCTACAGTGTCTGAGGACCTGGGTTCAATCCTTAGCACCACAAAAATGGGAGAAGGGTGTGGCAGCTCACTCCCAGAGCAATCCCAAAGCAATCAGCCATTGAAAACCCTATGAAGGTTACTATGAATTAGACACGACTCAATGGTAGATAACAGCAACAACAACATAATTGCTACCGTATGTTTGTGCACACACACACAAAGGATGCACACACACATGCACAAAAATAAGTGTATGTCATGTTATCACCTCTGGGAGAGGCTTTTTGACTTTTCTTCCTTTTTGGCCTGAGGAATTAAAGTTGCTGAGTTGTGAATTGCCTATAGAGTGGATGAGGTGGGGAGAAACTACAAGTTTAGGAGTTAAGAGCAGCCTCCAGCCAACAGCTAAGAAGGAGTCTCAGTCCTACAGCCATAAAGAGAGAAATTACGCCAACCACCTGAGGGAGCTTAGAAGTAGATCTAAGCCATGCTGGGACTTCTGACTCATGGAGATGTGAAATAGTGTTTATTCTTTTATGTAATTAAGTATATGTTAATTTGTTATACAGCATAAGAAAACTAATTCAGGCCTTGTGTACCAACTAGCATTTTGCTTACTTATGCATGCAAATGCTGGGTTATACAATTCTAGTGGAGATGGTTGGATAAAAGAGTGTTTACTTAACCAGAATAATTTTCTCAGTCATTTAACTTGAAATTATAAGAAATTTCTTGAGTCAAAGAAAATTGGGTTGAGTCTCCCTACTTTTAAATATAGTTACACACATGCAATTCATTTTATGATAGAATCTCAAGAATTTTATGCCTTTCAAAAAGTGTTTTCTAATTTGTTCCATGCAGAAAAGTCTAGTTTTTATGAACTTTGAATGGGAAAACCAGGAATACCTCTTTCCAGTCGTCTTCTTCTTCTTGTTAGGTGCTTGTTAATTGGGTCCAACTCATTGTGACCTTATGGACAAGGGATGAAACACTCCCAACATTGGGCCATACCCAGCACTGTATCAGTACTTCTTTGCTATTAATAGGGTTTTCAAAGGCTGGTTGTTTTTTTGGGAGTGAGTTGCCAAATCCTCCTCCCACACCGATAGCACCTGGTATTCCCAGGTGGTCTCCCATCCAAGTACTAACCAGGCCTGACTCTGTTTAGCTTCCAAGATCTGAAGGGGTCAGATGACACAGTGGTACTGCTTCAGGCCTTTCCAGTGTTAGGAGATCCTTTTTTGCATTAAATAATTTCTATATGAAATTATATACAGAATGAGTGTTTTAAACTATCCTATATTTATGAAATGAAAATATTTCTAATATTTTTGAATCAATTCCTAGAGGTGAAGGATTCATAACTTTAAAATCTACAGTGAAGAAGTTCTTTTTGAGGGAAGGCTGTTTAGACAGCTTTACTGATTTGATGATCCCAGTTTCTCATAGGAAACCCACAAAGGTGTTTCAGGTGGGGCAGAACATCAGTCATCATGTGCTGAGTCAAAGCAAAGAGATTAAATAGCCAGGACAGAAATACTTTAAGTTGATAGAAACATGAGCATTCCCACCTTTATCCCATTAGTGCCAAGAGGGATTCTTCTAGTTTCTTCCAAAAATTATTCTTTTACTTATTATCTGAATCCTAGGACTTCCTCTTTATTCAGCTTTAATCTGCCCCTTAACATTCCCTGTTCTGGGTCCTTAATACCTAATTTTCTATTAGTGTTCCCCTTCAGCATATAGTCTTGCTGCTCCATAATCTTTCATCTTCCAAAAATTCTTCTACAGTTCTGACTCTTTCACCCTCTCTAACTCATTGCCTATTTCCATCCAATTCCAGTTAAATTTTCTGTTATTTTCTGCCTCTCCACTTTCTATCTATGTTCTACCTTATTAAAAGAGTGATCTCTCTAACATGAATTTTTAACATGCTATTTTCCTGGTTAGGGAGTCCAGTGGCCCACCTTCACACTAAAAACAATTCCTGTACATACCATGTAGAATCCTTTGTGCTCCCTGTCTCTTCTGCAGTCATTTCTCTGCCATTCTCATACACCCTAGTTTAGAGCTTGTGTTCTAAGCACCTGTGTACTTATACGTACCTCATATTGCTTATAAAACTGTGCAGTCCTTGAGATTAATGGCTGAGCCTGTAATAAATACTGATTAAGAGAATGAATGACTCAAATTCTGAATCTAACATTTATCTGCCAACAAAAGCATAATATGGCTGAGGGAGCCAGTAAATCTGAGTAAGATCATGACCCGCAGATGTGGAGTTTACTTGTAAAATAATCATTCTAGGACTTTCAGGAAAACAGTACACATGATTGCTCTACAAAACCAATATGATAAAAGGTCTATCTTTGGGTCATATTTCTATTACCTTTCATGCACATTAAGGTTAAATATTTATTCTTGGAACTATTTATCCCACCCTGTACTGTGACAGTGCTCCTCCCTTCATGTCTTGCATCATGGAAAATCTAAGAAAAGTGCATCCTTTTCATACTTAAAAGCTTTCCTTAGAGTCTAAGTACTCCTCTTCTAATTAGAGAGCACATGAATAAATGATATTTGCACTAAGAGAAAGAGGTTGTCTTGGATCATAACTAAATAGCCCAGGTGGTAGACCAGGCATGCCTGAAAAGCTAAATACCAGGACCTATGAAACTCAATGCATATGCGGATTCCACAGTCAGTCAAAATAGACTCTCATGTAGCAGCTGCTTTTCATTATATACTGCAATCTCTGAAGTTTATTTCTTGTTTTCAATCCCCTCAGGATCGAATTTTTTTTCTGCAGGCCTTGAACATACAGAATTTCATAGTCTGAAAGGGTCAGACTTTTTCCACAAGTACCACAATTGGTTCTATAAGTACTAGAATCAGGTATGCTTACTTTTTAGATGACAAGATGTTTGAAAACAGGGTATTATGGCATTGACCTCAGAGGAAGATAGGCCAGAAAGATAATAAACACATAGCCTATGTTTTCTGGAGTGGTTTTCGTGGGCTATCTCTATTGTGGCTACAAACATGTAAGTACTCATGAGAAAATAAGATTCTTGGACTTAAAAGTCTTATTATTTCTCTAGCAATAATGTTGCTGCTGTTGTTAGGTGTAATCAAGTCAGGTCCAACTCATAGTGGTCCTATGTCTACCAGAGCAAAACACCACCCGACAACGTGTCATACACATGATCTTTCTTATTTTTCAGTCCATTTTTGTAGCCACTGTGTTTCTTCACATTTTGAGTCATACTACATCAGCAAAAGAAGGTCCCAGGTGCTTTATTCCATTCTTATCAAGATTCACCATCCTTTGAGGAGATCACTCTTCTCCAGTCATCTTTTGCATGTCTTCTAACCTGGGAGGCTCATTTTCTAGCACTAGATTTGACAATGCTTCTCTGCTATTCGAAGCTAGGGTTTAGCTCAGTTAGTAGAATGGTGCTCTGTACTGTCTGAGACCCTGGACTTGGTCCCCAGCAAATCAAAAATGGGAAAGGGACCTGGCAGACCACTCCCCAAACAATTACCCACTGAAAACCCTATGAACAGCAGAGAAGAATTGACATAGTGCCTGGCATGGCATAGTGTCAGGGAGTGTTTCTTCTGTTGTACATATGGTCACTATGAGTCAGACCTGACTCAATGGCACTTAACAACTCCCTGCTATTCATAGGGTTTTCAATAATTAAATGCTTTGGAAGTGGGCTGGTGGGTTCTTTTCCCTAGTCTGTCTTAGTGTGGAAGTCCAGCTGAAACCTGTCCACTATGGGTAGTCCTGCTATCTGAAATATGGGTGGCATAGATTTCAGCATCACAGCAACACACAAGCACCCAGAGCAGAACAATCGGAAAGTCACATGGAGATAGCAATAACAGCTCTCCTTTAAAATGAGAATATATTTCATTCTATGGGGCAATGTGTAAGAGCATACATTCCAGAATGAGATTAACTGAATCTGAGGTCCAGCTCTCTCATTAATAGCCATTTGATCTAGAGCAAGGGCAAGCTATTCAAAATCCATCTGAATTTTGCTTTCTTTATCATAAAATGAGAATGAAAAGAGTAACTATATATAGATTATTGTGAAGATTAAACAAGAACATTCATACAATGTATGCAGTACTCCATGTATGTTAGTTATTTTGATTATTAGTAAATTTTAAAGAAGAAAGAATGGAAGCATAGAATGTTTAGATTATTTAAATAAAACAACCAGTGAAAGAAAAAAAAAGGCCTGGCAGTTAAAAATGGAGTTTGGATTCAAATTTCCTTACCACCAAATCCTTTGCACAGTCCACTTCTCTTGCTGCTTTAAACAGAAACATCCATGGCATATTCAAACCACACAACTTTACAATTCCTAGTGGTTGTAGACCTAAGTTCAGGCTCATTATACTTGCTTCCCTTCCCTAGAAGAATTTGGGTGGGAAGTTTTGCATGAGAGTGAGCAAAAGAAGGCAAGCTCATTATCATTTCCTTGGTTTCTTCAGAAGCTGAGCATAGGTTGGTTAGTGAAAGAGCCAGAAGATACCCCAACTCCTTAGCATAAATGCAGTGGCACTAATAAAATATTTGGTCATTAATTTGGCATGGACACCAAATAATCAGAATGGATGCTGTGGAGAGCCCCAGATTAAGGTCCAAGAAGTATCTTGCTGGCCAAATTTGTGTCTTTATTTGCTGGATTGTGGGAAAATCTGTGGGCTGCCCTGGAGAAGAGACTGGTCCAGCCAAAGAAAATATTCCTATTTTAACTACAGTACAGTCATGCAGTAGCATGCCACCTGGGCAACACTGGATGTATATATTTTCATCCTTGTACCAGTTTGGCTTCCAATTCTGACTACTCTTGTGTTTTTACCCAATGGAGAGTTATAAGGTGAATAATATTCAGATTGTCTGTGAGCAAATAAGTCTTCAAATCCAGAGTCAGTCTAACTCTAGTACCTAAATCTTTAATTTTATGTCATACTGCCCAAACTGAGGCACAGTATAATCTTGCACATTTAATCTATTTGCTTGAGAAGACCAAGATCTATATGTCCAAGAGTGACAGATCTGGAATATAACCTCAGAATTTATCTTTCTCATGTCACATTTGCCTCTCCACTCAAGATGAAAAGCAGTATTGACTTTCCATGTAAACATCTCATACCCTCATTATTTTAGCTCATAGTTTGGGAAGACTCGGATAAGACAGTACTTTTAATTCTATCAAACTTACGCCCTGACTTAGAACTTCCAAGAGTTCCTTATACATAGTTATGGTATATGATTATTCCTAAGGGTTGCTACTTTTGGTACAGGATTATTTTCTAACACACAAAGATATTCTTGTTAAATCCACTGTCTCAAAACAGTGCACTAACTACTTTTTTCTCAAACCAGATAAAATACTACTTCAATGTCTGTGTGATATTGATAATGTACAATATTTTTGAAACTCAGATCATCTCTCATATCAAAATGAATAACCAGCATACTTGTGGAATATATTGACTTAACCAGGTATCCTGATATGATTGCTGAAGTGGTATTGTCTGTGTTCTTTATTGTCTCAACTTCAGAGGAGGAAAGAAATCAGGGAGATGAGATGAGGTCTTTAATGAGTAAATGGGTCAGAAAAGTGTCTGTGTTGGTGCAAACGTGGCCTTATACTTGATTATTCTTTCCTGTCATGCTCAACATGAATATTAGTTATGTTCAATTTTTATTTATTGAATTTCCTGATGTTTAGTTTTCACAATAGATTTCTAAGAAATAAAAATTACTCATAACAAGTCATGCCATCAGAAATGACATTGAAATACTCTACACATTCCTTTAAAAACAAATATAAGTTCAAGACTTAGAGAACTGCACAGAGTTTTTATAAACAAGATGACTTTTTATGTTTTCACTTTCATTTATTTTGTGTATTTCCTAAAGCGTACCATCACTCAGCCATTCACATTTGGGTGAATCAGTATAAGGATGTTTCTGTTCCCCAGGAGAAGGTAAGAGGCCAGAGAACAGGAGAGTTTGTAGGCTTTCAGAAGGATAAGTACCTTAGATAGACAGAAAAGATAGTAGGGTGAGAGAAGAGAGAAGTGGTGGCTAGAGAGAGAAGAGTTAGAAGAGTTAGGAATGGAAAGGAAGAGAGAGAGAGAGAGACAGAGGAAAAGAGAGAGAGAGAGAAAGAGAGAGAGAGAGAGAGAACGAGAGCGCAAAAGTTCCCTCTAGTTCTCTAGTTTTACTCAAACTATGACAATCAGTGTCCCTAAACTCCCTGTTCTTTCTGTTATTTAGAATGAATTCTCCCTGTTCCTACTGAGGGCCAATCATGCTACAAGTGGCCTGGATGCCTTCTTCCTCCTTGCTCAAGGAATTTTGCCCTATAATTATTCCTTTTAACCTCTATACTATTATTTTTTCCTTCTGTGTTAGAGCATCCTACACCTAAATATAAAAATAATATCACCAATCAAGCAAACAAAAACCTTACTAAACTTACTGTTGTTGTTCTAATCCTACCATTCTAGCTAAATTCCTCTTGTCATTGTCACCAAAGACCTCCATGGTGATAAATGCATTAGTGAACATTTAGTTTTTATCTTATTGATTTTCTCAATACAGTCTGTGAGGCAGTTGATACCTCCTTCTCTTTTAAACATTTCTCTCATTTGACTTATGGGATCCCTTTGTCTCTCGGCTTCCCTCTATTACCAATGACTTCTCCCTCTCATTGCTGACCCTTCTACTAGTTCTGATCATGATGTTATGATGCTCAGACTCTGGGTTCCTATGCATTTAGATGTGTTTACTCCCTGGGTGATTTTATTTAGCCTCATGATGTTTTTTCTTTACTTTGAGACAGTTTCACTATACAGCTCAGTCTGGCCTCAAACTTGCTATCCTTGCCTCTGGTTTCCCAAGAACAGGAATTACAGGTGTGCACCACCATGCGCAGGTAGCCTCATGGTTTTAAAGACCATCCTACAAGCTGAGTGCTATGGTGTGTGACTGTAATCCCAGCTACTTGAGGAGGCCAGGGCAAGAGAATCACAGTTTTGAGGCCAGAAATCACCCTGTGCAACTTAATGAGACACTATCTCAAAAAACAAAACAAAACAAAACCCAAAAACTATCCCCAACCTCCAGGTAAAAACTAAAACCTGTGTCCTAATAACTCCCAAGTTCCTGTCTCCAGCTCCTAATTCTCTTCTGAGCTCAAGCATGCTATATCTGAGTACCTTTTCAACATCTCCATAGGGATGATCAATAGGCATCATCAACCTAAGACGTTCAAAACCAAATCACTACCTAGTATGTGAAATATCCAACAAAATGCCTGGCACATGACAGTTGCTCAATAAAACTTAAGTTTTCCTATGAAAGTATAAATACTTGAGAAAAAGCTGGTGAGGATAAAGTAATAAAAATAAAAGTGGAATTTTTAATTTTTACCTCCAATAGTCTCTTTCTTTAATGATTTCCCTCTCATAAAATGTCCTTACCTATTGAACAAATTGGAAAAACTAGAGTTGTCCTTATTCCATCACTTTATCTCACACTCCACTTTCATCTTATTAGTCATACCTGTAGCTTTACAATCAAACTATATCATAATCTTAGCATTCTTCCCATCACAGCCTTCTTTCCTGGAAATGCCATCTTCCCTTTCCTTGGACTTTGGCAACTGTTTCCTAAATCTGGAGTCTTTCCCCCTAAAGTAGCTAAAGTGATCTTAAAAACAAAGTCTGCATATGTTACTCTTCTACTCAAATTCTCCAATGGCTTTCCATTACACTAGAGACAAAATCTGAAGTTTCTACCCAATGGTACATGCCCTGGAATTGCTAATCCCTCCTTTCTCCTGCTCCTCCTACCATCATCTTTTCCATTTCCTGCCCCACTACTATGCTCTGTTTCATGGCCTTTGTCATTTCTAAAATGTGTTAAGATTGTTTCTATCTTGAAGTTTGTATTTGCTATTTCCTTTTAAATTAAACTCTTTCCTCACGTATCTCCATAATTTATTTTCTCCCAATTTTCCATACCTCTTAGATACAGCTTCCTGAGAAAGACCTTTCCTATGCACATTTGCTATATATCACAGTTCCTTACTATTTATACTTTTAATGTTTTGTTTCTATACCACCTATAAGTACATATATATATATATATAGTTGTTAGGTGCCATCAAATCGAGTCCGACTCATAGCGACCCTATGTACAGCAGATCAAAACACTTGCCAATTCTGTGCCAGGCAAACGATCCTATTCATGTTCAAGCCCATTGTTGCAGACACAGTGCTAATCCATCTGGTGGAGGGTTTTCCTCCTTTGCGTTGACCCGCCACTCTCCGAAACACGATGTCCTTCTCCAGGGATTGATCTCTCCTGACTACATGTCCAAAATATGTAAGGCGCAGTCTGGCCATTCTTGCTTTCAAGGAGCACTCTGGTTGCACTTCTTCTAGGACAGATTTGTTGGTTCTTTTGACAGTCCATGGTATATTCAATAGATGTCTCCAGCACCACAATTCAAAAGCATCAATTCTTTTTTTGTCTGTCTTGTTCAATGTCCAGCTTTCACAACCATATGATGCCACAGAAAATACCATGGCATGAGTCAGACGCACCCTCCTCTTTAATGTGACATCTGTGCTTTTCAATACTCTAAAGAGACCTTTTGCCACAGCTTTTCCTAGAGCAATGTGTCTTTTGATTTCTTGACTGCTGCTTCCATGGGTGTTGATTATAGAGCCAAGCAAAGCAAAGTCTTGGACATCCTCAATCTTTTCTCCATTTATTGTGAAGTTGCATGCTGACCCAGTCGTAAGGATTTTTGTTTTGTTGATGTTTAGTCGCAACCCATATTGAAGACTATGATCTTTGATCTTCATCAGTAAATGTTTTAAATCCTCTTCACTTTCAGCAAGCAGAGTGGTGTCATCTGCATAACGCAGGTTGTTAATGAGTCTTCCTCCAATCCTGATGTCGCGTTCTTCCTCATAAAGTCCAGCTTCTCGGATTATGTGCTCAGCATATAAATTGAAGAGATAGGGTGAAAGTATCCAGCCCTGACACACACCTTTCTCAACTATAAACCTCTCAGTGTTTCCTTGTTCAATTCAAACAACTGCCTCCTGGTTCATGTACAGATTTCTCCTGAGCACAATTAGGTGTTCTGGTATTCCCATTTTCCGAAGTGTTATCCATAACTTGTTATGATCCACACAATCAAATGCTTTTGCATAGTCAATAAAACATAGATAGACATTTTCTGATATTCTCTGCTTTCAGCAAATATCCACCTGACATCAGTAATGATGTCCCTGGTTCCCCGCCCTCTTCTGAATCCTGCTTGATTTTCTGGTAATTCCCTGTCTATTTACTGCTGCAGTTGCTTTTGAATGATCTTTAGTAGAATTTTGTTGGTGTGTGATATTAATGATATTGTCCGATAGTGTGCACATTCAGTTGGATCCCCTTTTTTGGGAATAGGCACAAATATGGATCTCTTCCAGTCAGTTGGCCAAGTGGCTGTTTTCCAAATCTGTTGGCATAAACATGTTAACACCTCCA
>VMDO01025587.1:0-27981 GCA_007922755.1 Pedetes capensis
GAATTGTGGTGCTGGAGACGTCTATTGAATATACCATGGACTGCCAAAAGAACCAACAGATCTGTCCTAGAAGAAGTGCAACCAGAGTGCTCCTTGGAAGCAAGAATGGCCAGACTGCGTCTTACATATTTCGGACATGTAGTCAGGAGAGATCAATCCCTGGAGAAGGACATCATGTTTGGGAGAGTGGCAGGTCAACACAAAAGAGGAAAACCCTCCACCAGATGGACTGACACAGTGTCAACAATAATGGGCTTAAACATAAATAAGATGGTTTGCCTGGCACAGAATCAGCAAGTGTTTCGATCTGCTGTACATAGGGTCGCTATGAGTCGGACTCGACTTGACGGCACCTAACAATAACAACAATACAAGGCAAGTGCAGACTAATTTGTGGTTTTACATTTATTTCTTATCTATTTCCATTTTCTTATTTCCCAAATATTTCATGTTCATCATTCATAAAAAACAAGACTTCCACAGGAGTCCAACTCAGATCTTCACAGCTTTCTTCTCGAGTGCTTTTCAAATGAAAAGTGATTCACAAAAAGCTTTCTAAGAATGGCATCCTTCCTTTAACAATGCTTTTTAAAAAATCATCTGACCAACCAAAGTGTTTTAATAAAAATGATATTATAAAGTTGACCCAGGGGTCAACTTCCCAAGGCCCCAGAGTCCAAGGCATACAATTCCTATGGGAGGCAGAAATTAGTGTTTCTTTCCCAATGCTAACATAGCATGATTGATCGTAAGAGCCGTTGATTTGTTATAATTTTCCTGAGAGAGTGTTTTTGCTGTTGTTGCTTTCTTCTGATACAGAAAGAGCTGCCAGAGGCAGAAATTCAGGCTTAGTGGACCAAGAGTATGAGCTGAGAGAACTTCTGCCCAGTTCATGTTCATTTGGCAACGTGAAAGTATTTTAATGTCAACGCGTTATGTTACAGTATCTTGAAAACAAACATCTTGGCTTGAGTATAGCAGGGATTGTTGTTTTAGTTACTCAAAATATCATCTCAACTCTCTTGGTTTCAGGGAAGTTTTAAGACGCGTTTTATAAATTGTATTTAGCCTTTTTGTTAGAATTGGATATAGCTGTTGGCACCACTAATGGATTTTATGTGTTTCTGCTGGTGTCCCCCAATGAAATTGCTGTAACTAATGTGGCACTGTCTCTTTGGATAACTGTTAGTTGCTGAAAGCAAAAGAGAAATTTGTCTAAAGTCAAAATATTAACAGTTTTATTTATTGCAAGATGTCAAAAGGGAAGAATATAATTTCCACAGAACTCAAGACCCTATTGAGGGTTTTCATGATGAGGATTTTCACAGTGGGACTGGATCCCTATAATTCAAAGAAAAATGAAAAATCAAAGTGTTGGGTGTATTAGCAAATATTAGATGACCCATTAGTAGACATCAACACAACCATTAAATTAGCCCTTTCAACATAAACATAGAGATTTTGTATTTCTTTTAGTCATTCCCACATGTGTACTGGATACCAAAATACACCTGCAAGGAAAAATTCTATCCAAAGTCACATTTTCTGTTTTTCTTTTCTTGCCATTCTTTCCTTCTTACCCATTTTTTGGCTGATTTGCAAAAACCATGTAGTTTCAGTAAATCATAAGGAAAATAATGGATGGCTCTAGTCCAAATTTAGAGAATACATTGTTGTTGTTGTTAGGTGCTGTGGAGTCATGTCTGACTCATAGCAACCTTCATAGGGTTTTCAATGACCAATTGTTTCAGGATTGTTTTGGGAGTGGATTGTCAGGTCCTTCTCCCAGTTTGGCAGTGCTGAGAATCGAACCTGGGACCTTAGAGACCGCAGAGCAGCACTCTACCAACTGAGCTAAATCCTAGCTCCAGAGAATCCACACATGCACCAAAATAATGGATGACAATTAAAAGCAGTGGAATGAGCTAACATTTTATACAAGAATTTTGTTGAAATAGCAAGAAAATAGAAAATGTTTGATTTGGATGTTTTTTTTTAAAAATCCAATTTTTATGCTGAGCATGGTGGCACAGGCTTGTAATCCCAACATTCAGAAGCTTGAGGCAGGAAGATCACAAGTTCCAGGACAGTCTGGGCTAAAATCCCATTTTTTAAACTTGTCTCTTAGCCAGGAGTGGGGGCGTACACCTGTAATCCCAGCATCTCAGGAGGCAGAGGCAGGAGAATGGCAAGTTCAAGGCTGGAGGCAGCCTGTCTAATTTACCAAGACCCTGTTTCAAGATTTAAAAAAAAAAAAAATTTAAAGGAAGGGGGCTAGGGATGCAGCTTAGTGGTAGAGGCCTTGCAAAGCATGCACAAGTCCCTGGGTTTAACCCCCTCAGTACCACAAAAAATAAAATAAAATAAGTAAAAATAATAAATAAACAAAACCAGTCTCTTGCTCCATGGTGATTCTATACTTGTCTGTACGTAGGATATTTGTAAGCTATCCTAAGTAGCCGCACAATGAAGGTGTGTTTACTCATACTTGTGTTTGCTGAAGAACTTCAGGGAGGGCTCATTTTTATATCTATTATTCATACATTCATTTTAAATGTTCATATCTGTATACCTCTTTTGTTGAAAATGTAGTTGAAGAGAGGAGAAAAAGGAAATAATAAACTGTCACAGTAAGAAGCAGACAGTCAGGCTGAATGGGAAAAGTGGTGGAGACCCCTTCTTCTCAGGACATCCCAGGCTTGTGTGACCAAGGACCTTGGCAGTTGCTCTCAACAGACCTTCTTACTGGCTCTCAGGTGTCACCCGGGAATTTGTACCGTTGTTGTTTCACCATCTTATGTATGTTTTTGTATCATGCTTTCTAGAAACGAAGTGGGGCTCATAATATCCACTGTACATAGCTATTTTGTTGTTGAGTGCCATTGACTTGGGTCCAACTCAAAGCAACCCTATATACAACAGAGTGAAACACTACTCAACTCTGTGTCATCCACATGATCTTTTTATGTTTGAGCTCACTGTTGCAGCCACTGTGTTTCTTCTCCTTTTAAGTCATGCCACATCAGCAAATGGACAGGTCAGGGGTTTTACTCTATTTCTGTCATTAAGGCTGACTCTACTTTGAGGAGACAACTCTTACCCAGTCATTTCTTGAATGCCTTCCACTCTGGGGGGCTCATTTTCCGACGTTATATTTGACAGTGCTTCTCTGTTATTCATAGGGTTTTCAATGGCTAATTATTTCAGGAGTGGGCTAGAGTCTTTCTCCCTATCTTGTCTTAGTCTGGAAGTTCAGCTAAAATGTGTCCACCATGGATGGCCCTGCTGGTATCTGAAATACCAGTGGCATAGTTTTCAGCATCACAGCAACACGCAAGCCCCCACAGCACAACAAGCTGACAGACATGTGTACATAGCTATAGCAGATTGAATAAACAGCTGAAGAAATGTAATGTTGAAAAGAATAGGGGCATTGCCAGCTCAGATGTGCTTGCCAGAGATGTGAGGCACACAGATGAGTCAGAAGGCAAATGATGGCTAAATTGCTCAGGTTTGACTTAGGTACGTTCCTTTTTCTTCTTTGCTGGCACAAAGAAATACATAGCATTATGAGAACTCAGTGCTTTAAACAGAATAATAAGTCCTATTGAAAATGCCTTTTAAGAGGAATAGGAAAAGTGCCTCGATCTCCTGTTCCCTTGTTGTTATTGTTAGGTGCCGTCGAGTAGGTATCCGACTTTTAGAGACTCTCTGTACAATAGGGGAAACACTATTGTCAGTGCTTCTCTGCTGTGCATAGGGTTTTCAATGGCAGATTGATTTTTGGGAGTGGGTTGCCAGATCCGTCTCCCAAGCCTGCAGCCTGCAGCACCTGGTGTTCCCAGGCGGTCTCCCATCCAAGTACTAACCAGGGCCGGCCCTGCTTAGCTTCCAAGATCTGACGGGATCGGATGCCACAGGGCTACGGCTGCAGGCCCTGTTTCCTTGGCTTACCCAGTTCCTTCTTGCTCTTCTATTCTATTCCTTTTCCTCCTACGTCAACTTTCTTAGAAGCTTAATGTCCAGAGGATGGTGCGATGTAGGGAATGCTGTGGTCCGATGAGACACAGGAGAGGACCACAGCGTGTCTCTCAGGCCCAAGAGGGTGAGAGATGGAGAGAGAGGTCAGAGGCAGCCCCGGGGAGGCTCGTGGCCACACTGGGAGAGGCTGGTTACACTTCTCTGTAGGCCTGCCTCAGAGGCTCATCAGGGCCACAGTGGGTCCTGGTGGACAAGGCCTGGGCGCATCATAGATCCAGACCTTCCCTGACATCCTGGTCACAGACAAAGGAAGGAGATCCTAACACTGCGGGGGAGGCTACGCTGGACAGGGCCGGCGCAGGTGCCCGATACTGAGCAGACCAAGTCGGCCGCACCGCCCTGCCATGGAGGGGCTGGATGAGCAGGGCAGCCACACCTCGGGAGCCACTCGGCACTAAGCAGAGCGAGACCCTTCGCCATCAGTGACTCAGCAGCCATGGGCTACAGAGCGCATGGCAACCCAGGGGTACGGGACCCACCACTGTGGAACCTGGCGAGCACCCCCAGAGCAGCCCGAGGTCTCTGTGTCCCTCCCAGACCCTTCTTGCCCCTCATCCCAGCTGTCGCATTGGACTGGGGGAGAGGAGGTGGGGACCTGAGGGCGACAGGTTCCTCAAAGGGCAGAGACGGCGCTAACCTGGCAGAGATGGCGCTAACCTCAGCAGCCTCCAGGGAAGACGGCAGCAGACCTTGAAGAAATGAAGAGACTACGCTTGTTTCTACACCCGAGGGTCGCCTGGGCCTGCGCCTCTCCATGCGAGGCCAGGGATGAGTGCACACCGGGCCCCCGCGTCACGTCCCCTTCTCCCTTCCTCGCTCCTTCCTCCTCTGTGGAGGACCAGAAGCTCAAAGTTCAAAGTTCATTCCTGAGAACCAAATCTGTGTGACACCTGTCAGACGCAAGCTCCCTGATCCCTCCACACTTTGCCCTCCCCAGGCTGCCAGGCACGTCACCCAAGGGAGTCAGAGACTCAAACGCAGCCTCGATGCACTGAATGTCAAGGTGGCGAGGACAGGCCTTGCCACCACGTTGCCTGGCGCCGCCTCCTTCGCTGCCTTCCCTGTGCGTGGCCCTGGCTGTGAGTCCTGCTTGTGAGAAGTGAGAGCAAAGATGAGACACCTGGGCTGTAAAACAAGCCATGTCCCTGGTCCAGTGCTCACTATGAAGAGCCTGAAGCTGCCTTTAAATTCGCTAGTTGTCAACTGTGTTACTCAAAACCCACTACTCTGGTCTTTAACTTGTTATGTAGTTGAATTGTGACAGAGTCCTCATTCCATGGCTTTGGGTTGTTCAAATATCCACACATCAGATCTACCAGCACCCACCTGATCCAAATCGATGGGAACTTCAAAATGATGCCCTTAAAAGTTGAGGGGTAACCCCCTCTTAGAAATGCCCATGCGAAGTGGGAGGCCTGAGTCTCCCTGTTATCCTGTGTGCAAGCAATCATCTATGGGTCTCTCACCCCTGAACTGTGTCCTTCTTGACTGTAACACCCACAAAAGATATTAATTCCTAGCAAAAAAATTGGTTCCGTGGAAGGAACTACCAAGGATTATACATAGCAGCTTTCAGAATTTTATTGTGGGTTTTCCTGACAGTGGGATGAGGGAGGAGCCTCAGGACAAAGGGCAGTAGCACGTGGAGCTAAGGGTGGAAAGCCAGCAGGACTGGTAGAAAAAATGTGCACCAATTCTACGATTGTAAAGTTCCTAGGAGCCATATACAAGGTGAGATTAATTTTAACAATATGTATCTATGTGATGCAACATATCCAAAATCTTATGTCGACCTGAAATCAGTATAGAAATTATTGAGATATTTTTACATGCTGTTTTCTACCCTATGTCTTCAAAACCCAATGTGTATTTTATGCCTAGAGTTCATCGCAGTTCCAGCTTGTTGTTAGGTGCTGATGAGTCGAGTCAGGCTCATAGTGACCCTCAAAGCGATTCCAATGGCTGATTGTTTCAGGATTGCTTAGGGAATGGATTGCCACGTCTTTCTCCCATCTTTGTGGTGCTGGAGGTTGAACCTGGGTCCTCAGGGAGTGCAGTGTGGCAATTTATCCACTGAGCTAAACCTAGCAACTTTGAAAGAACCTCCTGGGGCTTGCAGTTACTGTATCGGAGAGAGTAGCTCTAGATTTTCATATCTAAGAGGCCCAAGTTCAAGTCAAGGGCTATTTCTGGGACATTCCGAGTGTGACTTGGGGTATTTCACTCTCAGCCTCAGTTTCTTCATTTAGAAAATGGGAATAACAATACTTCACCAGGTTGTCATAAAGTTTAAATAAAGCTGTTAATACAAAAAGCTTAATGCACTGGGATATGGTAAGGACTCTATAAATGCTAGCTAACGTTATATGTTGTTGTTGTTGTTAGGTTCTGTCGAGTAGGTGTCCGACTCATAGCGACCCTACATACAACATGCGAAACACTATTGTCAGTGCTTCTCTGCTGTTCATAGGGTTTTCAATGGCGGATTGATTTGGGGGAGTGGGTTTCAGGGTCCTTCTCCCAATGTTATATAAGCAGCTATTATTACTGTAGATGTTATAATACGAGAAGTTTACAGTCTAACACACATTTATGAAACTTTTGAAGTTGTTGTTGTTAGGTGCCGTCGAGTCAGTATCTGACTCATAGCAACCCTCTGTACAACAGGGGAAACACTATTGTCAGTGCTTCTCTGCCGTTCATAGGGTTTTCAATGGCAGATTGATTTTTGGGAGGGGGTTGCCAGGTCCTTCTCCCAAGCCTACAGCTTCTGGTGTTCCCAGGCGGTCTCCCATCCAGGTACTAACCAGGCCCAACCCTGCTTAGCTTCCGAGATCTGACGGGATCGGATGCCACAGGGCTATGGCTGCAGAAACTTCCCCTAGAGCTACCGTGACCTTGAACATAAAACCGTTCGGTAAACAGAGAGAGGTAAGGAAGGGACGCCAGCCTCGCCAGCGAGGTCCTCATTGTCTCTTAGCTTCTCTGGACATCTAGAACCTGTTGCTTTTTGTTGGTGTTATGAAGACAGTTTTTGTGAAGGTTTGCCAAAAATACCCATGCCAGTGACCAGATGTCCCTGAAACACCAAGCGACGTGTGTCCTCATTACATTGCAGATCTTCAGTCTTTCTGTGATTAACCCACCAACATGTCCAACCCGGGGCATCCGGAGCCGCTTCATACAAGCTAGGCCTTCTCTGCACCAAGCGGAGACCTTCTGCCGCCCTCTGCTGGCCACTGATCTTCTCTGGGCCTCTGGCCGTCACTGGCTTAACCAGAATCACGCCGGACTGAAGATCAGTCCAAAGTCCAGGGGCAGCTCCGCAAAGCCCCTCTGTGTTTTTGACCTACAGGCAGAGAACAGGGCGGGGCTCTGGCTGGCAGCTGAACAGCATTCCTCCAAGAAAACCATCCTTAATACCCTTAATTACACTTAGTGAAAGCAAGGTATTAGTGCAGCGTT
Source organism: Pedetes capensis (assembly GCA_007922755.1). Classification (NCBI taxonomy): domain Eukaryota; kingdom Metazoa; phylum Chordata; class Mammalia; order Rodentia; family Pedetidae; genus Pedetes; species Pedetes capensis. The sequence goes on from VMDO01025587.1 coordinate 7,507, forward strand.
AAACTCCTAGATGGTCCCTTGGATTAAAAGGAGATGTCCTCATTTGCATAATAAAAGTAATGTGGAGGGAGGCAGCTGGAGTGTGGGAGAGATAATTGCCCGTGTTGGAGCAGTTTTAGGGTGGCCCTTATGGAATTGAGCTCAGCACTAGACACCGCAGCACGGAAGCAGTTTGCCAGTGCAAGGAAATTTAAATTGTATGCACAATTAGTCTGGTATTGATGTATAGTTTGTAGGTAGGTTTGGGCATAAAAGTGAGAATAAGCATTTAGTGTGATTTATTTAGTTAGTTAGTTAGTTAAAATTTTTGAGGGCAAGGGAACATGATAAAGGAAAACCTGCCCCAAATAAATGAAAATCAGACTTACTTTTTTACCCTGAAACAGGGTCAGTTTCATTGAAAGATTTCTGTCACTTTCCAAGCAAAGCACAAAGTCCCTCCCTCGTACATTTCTCACTGAAGTTGCTCACATCCTGGGGGGACAAGGTCAGGAGAAGGAGAGGCTTCTCAAACCAAAGAACTTTTTCTTTCAAAGCAGCCGTTGAAAAATGGGAGCGGCGCCTGGGGAATTAGCAAGCAAGGGCCCTAAAACAACATTCTACATCATACACTTCATATACTAATAGGGAACAAAATATGTTGCAATCTGCTAAAACGTGTGGTGAAACCAAAGTAACATTAATGTAGCACATCTATCATGAATACAGAAGAGTTCTTATGTCCATCAATAACCCCATGCTTCTATGTGCACGCAGAGGGGTAGGCGAGCCCCTGAGGACGCACCATAGTCCAGCCGGAGCTGCGCATGTTAGTTACAGCTAGAGGAGGGGAGGGATTCTGCTTTCTCATGGCCGTTTTCCTGCATTGAGGTTCCGTTATGAAAAGACTGAGGTGTATATTAATACACGCAGACTTGACAGATCTGACAAAGAGACCAAAGTCACGCCCTTCCTTGTGACGTTTGCGCTGCCCTTGCTCTGGCTTCCTAGGACTTTAATCCAGTGGCGCCATCCATCACGGAAGACAGGCTTGTGTTTCAAAACCACTGTACAGCCAGTTCACTTGTTCAAGCCCCTGTCAGATGGTGGTTACGATAAAAATGTTGTTGTCGTTAGGTGCCATCGAGTCAGTATCCAACTCATAGGAACCCTAAACACAACAGGTGAAACACTACTGTCAGTGCTTCTCTGCTGTTCATAGGGTTTTCAATGGTGAATTGATTTTGGGGATTGGATTACTAGGTCCATCTCCCAAGCCTGCAGCACCTGCTGTTCCAAGGCGGTCTCCTATCCAAGTACTAACCAGGCCCGACCCTGCTTAGCTTCCAAGATCTGATGAGATTGGACACCAGGGTGGTGTGGCTATAGGCCCTTCAACAAGTAGAGAATGATTTTCCCACATAAACAGAAGGTCCAGGGTGAGCAGTTCCTGGTATTGGTTCATGATAGTGTATGAGGGTGGCTCTTTCCACCTCTATCTCATGATCAAATCAAGGCTGTCACTGCTCCAGCCATCACTCCCAACTCCATGGAGGAGAAAGAACAAGGTGTGGTCTCTTCTTCTTTAATGCCCACTACACTCTTCAGATGTCTCACATGAGCTACCTTTACTGAAAGAACATCCAGAGTGAGGGTCATGGGCCAGCCCCCACTGCCACCACACCCTCTGGCTGCCTCTCATTTGCCCATGTTGGCTGTTGCAGTAATTCAGTTGGACATACTGGCAATTTAGTGGTCATTCAAATGTCTTAAAAGTTCAGTTTTTTCTTAATCATCCCCCCATTATTTTTTCCGGCTACAATTTGGAGCTGAGTTGTATGAGCATAGCTATGAAATTATTAACATATTTATCCCTTGGATATTCTTCTAGACCAGATATTTAAGTCTTTTCTGTTTTGGCAGTGCAGGGGATCAAACCTGTGGTTCCAGGCACCCTGGGCAAGAGGTCCATCACTGAGCTACACCCCTAGCCCAACACCGACTGTTTAAAACTCACTGGAATAGAAATATTTTTAACCTTTTTAAATTTCCACCAACTTTTTATGTGTCTTTCATAATGGGCTTCCAGATTTTTTTTTTTTTAATGCGGTACTGGGGGTTGAACCCAGGACTACACGATTGCATGCTTTGCAAGCGCTGGACCACTGAGCTGCACCCCAGCCCTTTTTTTTTTTTTTTTTTTTTTTTTGAGACAGGGTCTCACTAAATTACACAGACTGCCTCTGGTCTCGAACTTGTGATCCTCCTGCCTCTGCCTCCTGAGCCACTGAGATTACAGGCATGCGCCACCACACCTGGCAGCTTCCAGATTATTTTAAAAGTGTGTGGAGGAAGCGCAGAGAGTGTGGAATGAGACACAACCCCCAAACCAGCCCATGCTGCCTGCGGCTGTGAGCCCTCGCCTCAGCAGACCCTTACCTCTCTCCTTAAAGGAAACCTCCACTGTCCATCTCCATTCTGCCGAATGCCTGTCCGACTTGAGCGACTCAGAGAAATAAACTGAACCCCGTTATCTTTGCCCCCTCTGTCTTCCTTCCCCTAAAAAACAGAAAACAAGAGGTTGCTGCTGTAGCCAAGGGGGTGAGGAGGAGAAAACACAGCCAATTCAGCAGGCCATCTCCCTGCTAGTGTCACAGAGTCCTGCCTGCAACTCGGCATTCTGAGATTCAGACTGGGGAAGGAAGAGGGATATGACCTGGGGACTTTGTTCGAAATTCTGCAGTGTCATCTGAGTTTTGAGAGCTGTCAGAACTTCACCTGTTTGGTGACACTGAATGTTGTTGTTGTTGTTGTTAGGTGCCGTAGAGTAGAGTCTGACTCATAGTGACCCTCAGGGTTTTCAATGGCTGACTGTTTCGGGATTGCCTTGGGAGTGGATTGCCACGTCCTTCTCCCATTGACACTGAATAGATTTTTTTAATCCTAGGTGATCCATTGTATCTTAACCCCTGTGACACTGTGACACCATTTTGTGTCAGTGGTATGTGTATTTTCAAGAACTTAGCCTTTATTATACGTGGGAGAAATACCAACTATTAAAATTTCTGTATTAAACACTTAAAAAAACAAAAGACTCAGAGCTCTAAAATACCAGAGACATTTAGCAATATAGTTCTAAGCAGGGTCCAGATTTGAATCTGGGGATGTACCTCTAGGTAGACATCACCACATCCCCTTAACTCTAGTGATGGCTTAAGAAAAAAATATCCTATAGTGGCATATATTTTAGGCACAAATGTGTCATTGTAGAATTTTTTTTTTCTTACGACATGTGCCTGCAGCTGTACTACCCTGGCATCCAATCCCTTCAGATGTCAGAAGCTAAGTAGGGTCGGCCTGGATACCACTTGGAACACCAGGTGCTGTAGTCTTGGGAGAAGGATTTGGCAGCCCCCTCCCAAAAACAATCAGCCATTGAAAACCTTATGAATAGCAGAGAAGCACTGACATAGTGCCAGGCATGGCAGTGTCAGGTAGTGTTTCATCTGTTGTATATAGGGTCTCTGTGAGTCAGACCTGACTTGACAACACCTAGCAACAAATACACACACACACACACACACACACACACACACACACACACACACACACAGAGAGAGAGAGAGAGAGAGAGAGAGAGAGAGAGAGAGAGAGCATGCAAAGGTTTCTATGCTCAAAGCTCTTTTAAACCCTTGTGTAGATTTGTGTAAACGTTTGTTTCTCTAAGATTTGTTTCTAATTGTTGTTCAATTGCTTCACTTTGGTCCTCTATGAGTTAGTTTTATTATTTTTTAAAATCTTAATGTTCCATCAGTAAAATATCAAATGTGGATGGTAGAATTGTAAAAAGGTCCCACCAGATTCTTTCTCCTGGTTACTCAATCAAACACTAACACTGTCGGGGGTTGGCTCAGGCCCAGCAGAGGTCAGAGCCTTGCCCTGACACCAAGTGGGTAATCAGGGACCCACTGGACTGGGTTGGTGTAGTGGCCGGAGGTGCCAAAGAAGGACCTTGGGAGACCTTCTACAAGAAACAGGAAAGGGAAGGCTTATTGGGTTACTCCCCAAGTAGGGTGCAACCAGCAAGCAACCCCTTTCAAGTGCTCAAGTGCTAGCTCTAAGCCTGCAGCATAGAATGCTGCAGATTCACTGGTATTACAGCCCAGCCTTAAAGGCACAGCTACAAGCAGTTGGTGTTCCTCTGGGCTGGAGGTCCAGTGGTCTTGACTCTCGCAGCTTGCCTTCTCTGCCTCCCTCCTTCCCAAGGATGGGAGGAATTGGGACGCTCTTCGTGGCTTGCTTGTAGCCTTCAGCACTTCGGGGCCCCTGGTCTTGACGGGTAGGCTTGCTTGGAGATCTTCTGCTAGAGGGGAGTGCTGGATCAAGGTGATGGGGTCCAGGTAGCAGTTGAGGGACAGTGAGAGATGAAGGTGTGGAGGGGGTCCGGGAGCCCTGCTTATATAGGGTCCCGGAGGGGGGGCGTGTACTGGGGTTAGCCAATCAGGGCACATTCCTGACGGGTACAGCACATCAACGGTCATACCTGCCAGGTAGGGGCAGTTATTTAACTGAGATGCTAAGGGTAGCCAATCAGAATTAAGGTAGTTGAGGCTGGTCAGGCTGGTCAGGGGCCATCTTTGCTCACTCGATGGGAGGAGGGATAAAGGAGTGAGTAGAATGTAGCCTGAGTGTCAGCCCCTCATGCTGGTTAGAGGGACCCTATGTATGGGGTGCTTTAAAAATCCCCAATATAACCCAACCAGGGTGCTATGGGTGGCACGTGACTCTGATCCCAGCAATTCAGGAGGCTGAGGCAGGAGGATCACAATTCCAAGGGTAGAGGCAGCCTGAGCAATTTATCTATCAAGACCCTGTCTCAAAACAGAAAAAAAGAAAAAAAAAAGAGGTTCAGGGCAAATTTCAGTGGTAGAGCACTTGCCTAGCATGTAGGAGGCCCTGGGTTCAACTGGCAAACAAAACAAAACAAAATCCTGCTAATCCAGCTACTGCTGTAAGGCCGAAGCCCTTCAAATAGGGAGTGAGCCTGGCTTAGCCAGGTGGGCCCAATGCAATCACTGGAGACCTGAAAAGCAGCAGAGTTCTCCACCTGTAGCCTGAGCCACGCAGCAGGAGAAGGTGCGGCGACTGGGGAGCCCTTGAGACGCCATTGCTGGCTTTGAAGGGGGCTCAAGTCAGGGGACACACGCACTTCGGGAGCTGAGAATGACCCTAGCCAACAGCCAAGGACACAGGGTCTTCAGTCTACAACCACTGGGCACACAAATCTGCCAATAGCTTCAGGAGCTAACGTGGCCTCGTCCTCGGAGCCCCCGCCAAGGAAGGCTGGACTCCGGGACTCCATGCGGAGGAGCCGAGCCACCCCGGGCTGGACTTCTGACCTCAGAAACGGGAGACAGTGAGGACCACTTTAAGGTACATTTTGTGGTGACTGGTCACAGTTTCAAAAGAAAACTACTCCTGGAGCGCCATGTCCCAACCCTGCGCTTTCTGTGTCTTTGCAGGGCTTTGGTTTGGGGAGCAGGGAAAAGCACGGCTCTTTAAAGGAAATGTCGTATATCTAAAATGCCATGCCCGGCTCAGCCCCACCCATCACCCATCCAGAGCCCCCTCTTCTGAGTTCTTTTCTGTATAGTTAATTTGAATGTTTCATCAAAGAAATACTGGTTTGTAGGTTGAAATGTTAAATAATCCCAAACTGCTCACTTTCCTGCTATCGGTACAATTACTTCTTGCTCTTCTGCAATTTCCCCAAGCATTTACAAAGAAATGAGTAGAAAACAACATTACCTTCTTTATCATCAAGCAAAAAAAAACCAAAAAAACAAAAAAACAAAAAACCCTGTCTATTAACTATGAAAGATTGTTTAACCACTCCAAACGTTTCCAATTTTTATTTCACACTTCTCAAACGTGCTCTTAGAGCAGACACTTAGGAGATGCCCACTTCGTTATTTATTCCTTTTGTAGATGTATTTCAAAGCTGAAAGAAAAGTAGCTTCAAGTATTTCTAACCTTTTTATATTTGGAACATATTTCCTAGCCCAGGGTTTCCCAATCCCTGGGCCACAGACTGTGGCCTGTTAGAAACCACGCTGCATGGCAGGAAGTGAGCGTTGGGGAGGGACGCTCCATCCATGTTTACCACAAAACCAGTGTCTGGTACCAAGAAGGTTGGGGCCTGCAGTCCTAGGCCACCCTTGGCCTCAGAACGTTGGTTCTCCCACGCATTTCCAAATAGCACCCCTCCGCCATCATTTGTTTTCAAAGCAATCAGCTCTTGTCTATGGAGTTTTCTCCTAAGCCACTGACAGCCATTCGGTGGGATTTGACGGGCGTGTGCAGGCAACAACAACTGTGACAAAATTGCCACCTGGATGACAATCATGGGATGACACTTCCTAATTTTAGCAGTCAAAAAAAGCAAGGAAGGAGCCTAAGATGAATCCTAGAGTAAGAGGATCTACATGGTATAATTATCCTATTTATTCACTCATTAACTCTAGTTATTATCTGAATTCTCACTATGAAAGATGGAGGTAGAAGGGTTTTAGCCTGTGTCCACACACACACACACACACACACACACACACACACACACACACACACACACGCACACACGCACACACGCACACACACTTCCTCTCCCTGCATCCTCCTTATATATGAAAGCATTGTTCAGGGCAGAGTATTATAATTCTCCTCCTGTGCAACCATTTCATTTTTCTTGGATTTAGTAATTGACAGCTTTTTGCTTGGTCGCTGGTTATCCATGTGCTTGTTAATTCACTCCCAAACTTTGAAACAGAACGGAAATCTCTTAATGCAGTCAAGAAAAAAAAGCAGGTATCCAACCCTCCCCATTTTTCTGAGGAAGCCCTCCTACCTCCTGAGCCCCCAGGACCCTCCAAAGTACTGTTCACCATGGCACTTTTATCGCCCTCTTCCTGGGAATTCTTTGACGCCTCCCTGTGCCCTAGCCGCTTTTCCCTGAATCCCACATTTACTCTGCTTGCTGTCTGCTCCACCCTAATGTACGAGGGAGCATGGAAACCTGAGTAAGAGGTTCCTTCCCTTCAGAGAGGTGAAGGTGCTCTTTGCGAGCACCCAGTTTGCTATGGAAGTCTCTGCTCTGACTCCTGGGCCCTCGGTGGGGGTGCTTATCTTTCACCTCCACCACTCACGTCTGACTGCCCTCCTTGGTTTGGGGCTTCCTCTTGTGTTGTTCTGCGTCATTTGATACGGTACCTCCTTGAATCTAGGAACTCATGACCTTCCATTCTGCGAAAAGTTTCTGTATTTAATTCTTTGATTTTTCTCCTGTTCATTTTATCTTCTCTGTCTGAAATTCCCATTGTTGGGCTAATCCTTTGTCTTTCTTCCTTTCAATCGTTTATCTCATATTTCCCATCCTTTACTCCTTTGCTCTTCTTTTTGATTTCCCCAACTTTATTTTCCAAATTGATTGACCTTTTTCAATTTTCTGACACTATCATTTTAATGTTTAAGGCTCTTCTTTGTCTCCTAAATACTTTTCCTTTATAACATTCCCTTTATGGATATTGATTATAGTTAGGTATTTGTTGTTGTTGTTAGGAGCTACTGAGTCAGTGTCCTACTCGTAGCCCACCCTACATACAACAGGTGAAGCACTATTGTTAGTACTTCTCTGCTATTCACAGGGTTTTCAGTGGCTGATTTGTGTGTGTGTGTGTGTGAGGAGTGGGTTGCCGGGTCAGTCTCTCAAGCCTATAGTACCTAGTGTTCCCAGGCAGCCTCCCATCCAAGTACTAACAAAGCCCAACCCTGCTTAGCTTCTGAGATCTGAGATCTGAGGGGATTGGATGCCACAGGGCTATGGCTGCAAGTAGTTTGATATTTACCATGGAGTTTTTGTGGTTGCTTCTGTCTCTAAGTCTCTTCCCTAAAATTTTTCACTTTTCCAGTTTCTTTTAGTCTCTTCTCTTTTTATTTTGAAGACTTGTTTCAGATAAGTTGTCTTCTTTTGCTTTTCATTCATTTTTTTAAAAGCATTGAAAAAAAATGTACTGGAAGCTGTGTGCCAGAGTGGGGCTCATTAAATGCAAGGTCCCAGGTGGTTAGTGGAGCAGTGAACGCGATGGGGAAACCAGCACAATCAAGTGGCAGAGTTTTTTCTGACTGACAGGACTATCAGTCTGTCCAGAGAGAACTCGCGATCATTTCCTGCAAGGTGACGAGGGTCAGATTGGACCTGATGCGTTGGTGTAGGAGGCAGGCAGGAGAAAGGGCTGAGCTGTTCGCTATCTGCACGCTGCCATTCCTGTTATTTCCTTGACCTCCACAGAGCTCTTCACCCCCAGGCTGTGCAAGGGGCCCTGAGTCAGGTCCCCTCTGCAAGGGCTTCTTTGGAAAATACCGCTCTGTCCTTGGCCTGGATAGGCACTTGCTGGGCTTCCCAGGCTCATCCTGGCCTTTCAAGCAGTTGCTCTGGTTTTGGCCCCGCCTTCCCTCTGCATTTCCGGTTCCAGAGTCTCCCATGCCTGAACCTTGCTGAGGTTCTGAAGCCCAGACAGGCTTATTTGTTCCTCGCCTTCCTAGCTCTCTGTGCTCTGCAGCCTGGGTTTCCACTCTTCCATCTGGGGTCCACGATTTCACAAATATCTCCCACCTGATGCGTCTCTCCTCAAACACGTTGTCCTTGAGGATCTATTCCCTTCCTGTTCCATCTTAATGGATCTTGGCGGTAAGAGGAGGTTTAGAAACATTTGTGACATCTACCAGGTGGAACTGGACAACTTGAGTATCCTTCTCAATGAATGTTACCACCATCCACTGTGGGTCATCCCAGATTCCTCCTCCTGCCACTTTCAGGCAGCCTTCCAGAGGACCAGCCAGTCGCCAAGTCCCACCAAGGCTCCTGCTGATTAGCTCTCCCATGTATCTCCCTGCCGCCCCTCCCCTGGGGTGCTTACCTCACACCTACCCCTTACCCGGAAGTTGAGCAGCTTCTGACTTGGTCACCCACCAGCAGCCTGTTCACACTGATCTGCTGCTGCAACTGTAGAACAGGAGTTTTTTGTTATTATCCTCACGAGGATGTTTTTCAACAACAGGCTTTTAAAGTTCAAAGTCTTTACTGTGAAAACACTTCATTACATGCAAACTCTACCTTTCCCCTAATCCCTATCTTCCCTCCCCAACCAGAGGCTCCTTAAGCTCAGAGCTAATCACAGAGCTGGTGGGTCTTCAGGTGGTCTCCGGTCTCAAGGCTTTTGTACATGTGGCTGCAGCTGCCTAAAGGTCCCCTTTTTCTTCTCTGCCTGATTCCACAGGACTCTTTCCCTCTACTACACCACTGATCAAAAGGTGGTAGTTCCTGTTTGGCATTCTTCCCTGGAGAGCATAATCCCTTCCCCATTCACTATCACCTCAGGATACCTGCCTGACATGGCCACCATGAGTAAGGCATGGGTTGCTGTTACTTGGACCACTCACTAGGGAGCATTTAAAGTTTGGAAATACGTATGTTGTTATACACATATCGGGTATGTACACATTTTGTATACATTATGAATGTATTATATATGCATATGTACATACGCAGGTATGCACATATAATACATATTTTCTCACAGAAGAAAATGAACTATTAAACATCTGGGGAAAATGCATTAAAGTTAATCATCTAATGTGAAATTCTCACCTTCAAAGAGGGAGGGTGGTACTCCACCTTTTACGGTTATATCTGAACATTTATTTCACAGAATTAGTGTGAGAAGTCAAACAGTAGATTTTGAGGAATTCATACATGCTACCCTACAAAATTGGGAGAAGGACCTGGCAACCCCCTCCCAAAAATCAATCTGCCATTGAAAACCCTATGAATAACAGAGAAGCACTGACAATAGTGTTTCCCCTGTTGTACAGAGGGTCGCTATGAGTCGGATACCGACTCGACGGCACCTAACAACAACAACAAACCCTACAAAATGAAAAAAGTAGCATATAACTTTAAATCTAAAGTTGATGCTAACTTAAGCTTTTTTTCCTCCCTTTTTTGGTAAATGTTGGTGGGGTACAGAGAAATGCAGCATTGGCTTTTTCCATTATGCAACTATTACATCACTCTTGGTTATACTTCTATCAACTTATAAGGTTTATGGAACCTTTTGACTAATATGTAGTAAAACTTGTATGCATATTTGGGTTATATTCCCCTATTTTTCCCATGTATTAAGCTATTTTTAATCAGAGAAAAAATCTGTACGATTTTCAGCATCAAGACCCTTTCCATTGTCTTTTAGGTTTGTGTCCAGATCCTAATACTCAGAGACACCCTGACCTCAGTGAAATTGGCCTGAGTTTGGGGCAGGCACAATTATGCTATGAGCTCTTTCCCCGTTGTATGAAAAGCTCCATTTGCCTTAATTCTGTCCACCCATGCTGCCTGAAAGATAGACCACAACCCAGGGAGTTGTTTGCAGAGCCGATTGGAGGCTATAATTCTGAGTGTCTGTTCAGCCCCCATCCCTCTTGCTTTAGGGGAACCTTTTTTGTGTGTGTTAGTCAAATATCGCCATGTTCCTGCATGTACCTTTAAACCCTAACTCTGAAAACCTGCTCTAGCTAAAGGATCAAAGTTACCTCTCTAACACAATGCCATTGATTATCTCTGTGCTTTAAAAGTTGCCATTGTTGTTGTTGTTGTTGTTAGGTGCCATCAAGTTGGTATCCAATTCATAGTGACCCTATGTACAACAGGGGAAACACTTTTGTCAGTGCTTCTCTGCTATTCATAAGGTTTTCAGTGGCAGATTGAGTTTTGGGAGCACTTTGCTGGGTCCTTCTCCCAAACCTACAGTATCTGGTGTTCCCAGGTGGTCTCCCATCCAAGTACTAACCAGGCCCAACCCTGATTAGCTTCTGAGATCTGACTGGATTGGATGCCACAGTGCTATGGCTACAGGCAAAAGTTGCCTTTAGCATATATTAATTCTACAAGATAATGGGTTCCATTGTGTATTTTCATATGTACATATGATATACTTCAATTACATTTAATTTACAAACTCTTGTATAGTTTCAAGTATTTGGCCTCTTGTTGAGTTTCAACACTGAAAAAAAGGAAAACCATTGATCTCTAATATTAGCTATAGCTTATTGTACACATTTAAAAGCTTCCTTTCTTTCCGGGCATATCCTTAATGGTGCACATCCTTAATCATAGCAGCTTGGGAGGTCAAGGCAGGAGGATTGCAAGTTTGAGATCAAAGGCAGCCTGAGTAACTTACACTCTGTCTCAAAACTTAAAAAAAGAAAAGTAAAAAACGGACTAGGGGCGCAGCTCAGTCGTAGAATATGAAAAGTATGTATGAGGCCCTGGGTTCAAACCCCCAACACCACACAAACAAAAAGCATTCCTATCTTAGTCTGTGTAGGCTGCTATAACAAACTACCATAGACTGGGTAGCTTATAAACAACAAGGTTTCTCTTAGTCTAGTTGCTGGGAAGTCTATGGTCGCGGTGCATGCAGATTTGGCATCTGTTGAAGGCTTTTTCCTCATAGGCAGCACTTTTTCATGGGGTCCTCATGTGGTAGGAGAGGCAAATAAATTCTCTCAGGCCTCTTTTATGAAAGCATCAACTTAGGGGCACAAACATTCACAAAGGTCGCAGACATTCAGACTGGCGCCTCTCCCCCTTTGCCGCCTTCTCTTGTGCTCCCTTGCAGCTCTGAGACCCTCTCTATTTTTAGAGCTCAGGGCAAATTGGTATGTTCTATGAGGGATTTCTGGGGCTGGGATTTAGCTCAGTTGGTAGAGCGCTGCGCTGCAGTCTCTAGGGTCCAGAGTTCAATTCCCAGCACCACAAAAATGGGAGAAGGACCTGGCAATCCACTCCCAAATCAATCCCAAAATAGTCAGCCATTGAAAACCCTATGAGGGTCGCTATGAGTCGGACACCAACTTGACGGCACCTAATAACAACAACATGAGGGATTTCCACATCTTATAACAAGAAATAATTTTGTCCCTTGCTGGTTCCTGAAGGCATTCTCTATGTTTATATTTTCTGTTCTCCCAAATCCCACCAGAAGAATGCTGAAGGAATAAAAGAAATATAAATCTACAACAAAGACTTTGAGAGAGAAGAAAAGCCAGATAGATAAGAAGTATCAACAAAATGTCAGGACACAGAGGGAAGAGCAGTACACAAAGTTAGGCATGTTCTTTTCTTTTTCTTTTTCTTTTTTTGAGTCAGGGTCTCGCTGTATAGGCCAGGCTGGCATTGAATTCATGAGTCTTCCTGCCTCAGCCTCCCACGTGCTGAGATTACAGGTGTGCACCACCATGCCTGGCTAAAATTGTAAAGAGTTTATTTGAGCAATAGCAACTCATAAGCAAGGCAGCCTTAAATCACAAGCCACGAGAGCTCCGTGGAGGGAAAGCTTTTACAGGGCAAATTCAAAAGCAGGACACAGAAGGTATTTGGTTAAAGCCTGAGCAATTTCCTACTTGGATTATGCTGGTGGGGAGTTCATGACTACATAACTAATGCCCGGTCGGTCACCTGTGACTGACTGGGCTTAAGTTCCACTTATTTTTGAATCAGGTGCTTAAAAGAAAGGAGTCTGAATGGGGTTCCCATGCAGTTATTTTAACAGGTGACACCAACATGATGAAAGTATCAGTGATCTGGCTCTGTTGACACTGCATTTAGGGATGTGAATCCACCCCTGAACGTTTTGATTCTCACTTTATTTCCAGACTAGAGAGAATCCAGACTGCCTGGTCTGCTCCTAATATTTCTTGTGTACATCAAGACAAGTTCTGTGTATAAAGACTGACAACTGTAGACTTTCATAAGCAAAAGTCTTTATTAGTATATTATCATTCTACCTTTTAGTATGCTGGGATTTAGCTCAGTTGGTAGAGCGCTGCGCTGCAGTCTCTGAGGTCCCCAGTTCAATTCCCAGCACCGCAAGAATGGAAGAAGGGCCTGGCAATCCACTCCCAAGACAATCCCGAAACAGCCATTGAAAACCCTATGAGGGTCGCTATGAGTCAAATACCAGCTCACGGCACCTAACAACAACAACCACCACCTTTTAGTATAGTTTTTGTTTACATATCTCCTCAATTAAGCTGTGGACTTTTGGGGGCAAAAAATTATATCTTATTAATATTCCTTCAGAGTATTTTGCTCAGAATAAGATTACTTTTTGAACTGCATTAATACAGGCATAATAACTTAACAGCTCATTCTTAAAATGCTCCAAAGTACAGATCTAAGTGTTAAATGAAAGAAATAAAAGTTATGGTGAATATATAAGTGTGGAGAAAGGGATTTTTTGAGCAATAACTTCATACTAGAGATGGTTATTTACAATGCAGACGTCCACAGAGAGAAAATCTCTTGGCAATTTTAACCTTGACATATCTCTCTCATACTAAAATATAAAATACTCCATAGGAGTATCTGATGTTAACATTTTCTAAAGAAATACAACATGTCCAACAGGGCCTAAGCAATGAAGAGAATTTAAGACCAAGTGGACAAAGATTTGCATTCTCAGCCATATCAGAGATTCTAAGGTTACTAAAAGACAAGCTGGTATTGAATTTCCCTGTACTCAATTTTATTCCAGCAAATTATTTGTGTGGAAGACCTTTGCTACAGCTTGAACAATTGATGTAAAAATCCAGTATTTTAATACTTAGGGATGGTATAAATTCTAATTGTGTCTGGAAAGTTAGTTTGGATAAATAGATAGATAGATAGATGACAGGTTAATAAATAAGAGAAATAGATGGTTAATAGAAGATTGATGGATCATGGCTAGGTATGATTGATTGACAGGTGATAGACAAAGTGTTGATTTCCATATATTTAGATCAAAATACAATTTGATTGGATAACATATCTAGTCAGCCACTGAGACATAGTAAGGAATATGAATTATTTTATGTCTTCACATTGAATTAGCTTCCTTTCATATCTAAACATAACATGGCAAGCACTTTACTGGGAAACCAAAGATTTTAGTTTTACCAAATGTATTGCATTTTAAACAATGATAACTTTAAAATCCATTATTTTTTGTTTATCTTCCACTTTTGTCCCATAAACTAAATTGCTACCGTCTGAACCCCATAAACTAAACTTAGTTTATGGTCTGAATCTCATAAACTAAATTGCCATGATGTGCACAGCCCAAAATTCATACATTGAACTCCTGCCTCCCAGGGAGATTGTACTGAGAGGTAACGCCTTGGGGGAAGCAGGTAGATTGTGAGGGCAGATGGGACTAGTGCCTTTGTAAAAGAGATGCAGGAGAGCTCCTTTGCCCCTTCTGCCAAGTGAGGACCCACCAAGAAGACACCATCCAGCAAGAGAACCCCAAACAGATGCCAAATCTGCCAAGTGCCTTGATCTTGAACTTGGAGGCTGGGCCTCAGAACTGTGAGCAATAAATTCCTGTTAAGCTGCCCAGCTTATGATGTGTTCTTAAATCAGCCTGAATGGACTAAGATATGAATAGAAAATGCATGTACTCAAATGATATCAAATGGCAAATTACGTTAACTAATATAAGTCACAGTTGAACTAATGGTAATTTAAAAAATATTCATACAGTTCAGGAAGATTTTGTTGTAAATTGCAACTTAAGAATTCTTGTTAAAAAATACACTGCTGAATTATGAATGAGTGAAAGAAAGATCCCCAAGGGTAGCCATAATTAATTTTTAATAAGAGTTTGATTTAGTTTTTCCCCCCAAGTGATTATAAAATAGTGCTTCTGAATTATTTTCTAATGTCTGCTCTGACCTGCAAAATTGTGACTTCACTGTTTTAATAATGTACAGTGAGAAGATAGAGGTAAAGAGAGGTTGAAGGAGGAAAGAAAGGATGGAAAGAAATGCGGGTTTCTTAATTAGTAGAATTTGATCATTAATTACTTTTGAAATTGCATTGGCTTTTTCAGGGAAGTTGTTGTTGTTGTTGTTAGGTGCCGTCGAGTAGGTATCCAACTCATAGCGACCCTCATAGGGTTTTCAATGGCTGACTGATTTGGGATTGCCTTGGGAGTGGATTGCCAGGTCCTTCTCCCATTCAGGGAAGTAGAGTAGCATTTTCTTTTCTTTTTTTCCTTCTTCCACCCCCAAGTATATGGGAGAAGAACATGGCAATCCACTCCCAAGGAAATCACAAAACAGCCATTGAAAACCCAAAAAGGGTCATTATGAGTCGGACAGGACTCCATAGCACCTAACAACAACAACCCCCCAGTACTAGGAGTTGAACTCAAGGCCTCCCACATGCTAGGCAAGTGCTCTATCACTGAACTCTGCCCTTTTTTTATTTTTTGTTTTGAGACAGGACCTTGCTATATTATGCAGGCTTCCTTAGGTCTTAAACTCACAATCCTCCTGCCTCAGCCTCCCGACTCACTGGGATTACAGAGCCATGGTCCCTGGCTAGAATAACACGTTCTAAATTATAGCTTTTAATGTACTCTTTACCTATTGTCCTCTAGTGAGTAATTCAGTAACTGATACTTTAAGCATAATAAACAATTCTGGAATTAAAATAATTTTTAAATATTACAATTAAAAGACTTCCTTTATCCTCTCCTAACACAAAAGGTGAACATGATATCATAGGGTCTGTATAGCTCATTTGGCATGTGTATGTGCTCTACGTGAGTAGAGACTATGCCTGTCTCTTACCTAATATCTAATTACCATGAGCAAGCGTACCTGGCACAGAGCATGATAAACAAATACTTGCTGGGAAACTAGTCACTGGATCACTGATTCAGCATGATCCCTGGGGTTCCTGGATTTGCAGGAAGGGCATGTGGGGAGGTAAAGCCCACCTGGATAAGGGAGGACAGGGGATAAGTAACAGTGAGAAAAGTGATGGGATGCCACGTTACCCCACAGAGTGGGAACAAATGTGGCTCTGGCTGATCAGAATATGCAAGGGAAAGGAAAGAGAAATAAGGGAGGAGAGTAAGAGAGAGAATACCGAACAAGGATAACAGTTAGTCTATTCCAAAGAGAAATTGGGGGGAACTTCCAAGAGGTCAGTATCTACAGTGCTTTTCTACGCGAGCACACTGTACGATAAAGAAGAGATTATATTAAAGTCATACCTCATGTACAATTAGTTCAATGTTAATGATATAGACTTTTTACGTACTAGAGTATTGAATCCTGGGCTTCACACGTACTAGGCAAGTGCTCTACCACTGAGCTGCGCCTCTAGCCCCTTTTTTAATTTTTTATTTTGAGACAGGGTCTCACTAAATTGCACAGGCTGCGTCTGGTCTCAAACCTGTGATGCTCCTGCCTCAGCGTTCCACATCACTGAGATTATAGGTATGGGCCCCAGAAGCTGACTAATACAGATTTTACAGAAGCTCTTGAGGAAGCAAACACAATGTTTTCTCCTGTGGGATGCGTGGGAAAATTGCACCCTTAGTTCTCATTGTCATTGCAGGCACCCAGTGGTGGAAATGCTTGAGAATCCCATTGTTACTGTCTCCTTATATTCCCCACTCAGCAACGTTCATTGTTCTCTTCCCTAAACAAACAAAAGCCTAAAATGTAAGAAAATAGTCTGAGAGGATTTAAGGACTATCTTTGAAGTATGAGTTAGAAAAAGGAAATTAGGTCATCTCATTTTTGCACCTCCTCTAGCTGCAGATAGAGCCATCAAGCTAATATGGGTGTGGAAATTGCCAAAGATCAGGTGTGGCTAAATGTATGGAGGCTTACAGGGTGTAAAGAGAAGTCCAACGCCTTCAAATGGCATGTCCAAGATGTCCTCCCTCAGATTTAGGTCATCTCTAATTCCACTGAAAGAAGGCAACTACTTTGCTCTTGAAGTGTAGAACTATAGAGAAAGCCTGGGCATATCTGAACAATAGCCTTGGAGATAGATCAGAAATGAAGTCTCCTGATTAGCTATGTAGCAATTATATGCTGAAACAGTCATCTTCCCAGCTGCTTCTGTATTCTGTGGTTTGACCTTGGATCCATCCTCTCCCATGGAGAGTCAAGGACTTATCCAGTGACAAGTGAGAACAGCAGGATCTTTGTCACAAGCAGCTATCCCTTCCTGCCCATTGAATTAAAATTGCGTAGAACTGCAGAATGCCTGCAGTCTTAGCCCTATGGAATCCATCCCTTCAGTTCTTGGAAGCTAAGGAGGGTAGGACCCAGTTAGTGCTTGGATGAGAGACCGCCTGGGAACACCAGGTGCTATAGGCTTGGGAGAAGGACCTGCCAACCTACTCCCAAAAAAACCATCAGCCATTGAAAATGCTATGAATAGCAGAGAAGCACTGACAACAGTATTTCACCTATTGTACATAGGGCCGCTATGAGTCAGACACCAACTCAGGGGCACCTAACAACAACAGCAAAGAACTACAAAAAAAAAAAAAATTACCACAAATTTTGCTGTCTTAAAAGAAATTTATCAACTTGCAGTTCTGGAGGCTGGAACTCTAAACTGGAGGTCTCAGCAGGTCCGAGCTCCCTCTGTCCGCCCTGGGGTGGATCCACCCCAGCTGCTGTGTTGCCAGAAGTCCTTGTCATCCTTGACTTACACAGTCATGGCTCCCACACTGCATCTACTATCATGTGACTCTGGTCTCTTCTTATAAAAACAACAGTTGCATTGGATTAGGGCCACCCTAATGACCTCATGGACTGGGATTTAGCTCAGTTGGTAGAGCTCCACTCTGTAGTCTCTGAGGTCCTGGGTTGGATTCCCAGCACTGCAAAAATGGGAGAAGGACACCTGAGGCAATCCCGAAACAATCAGCCATTGAAACCCCTATCGGGGTCACTATGATTTCTACACGACTTGATGGAACCTAACAACAACAACAACAACAACAACAATGACCTCATCTTAATTTGATTACATCTGCAAAGACCCCATGTCCAAATAGAGTGGCATTGGGAGGATCAGGACTTGAACATATCTTTTTGGACAACACGATGTATCTCACAACACCTATTGTGAACCAACCACCAAAGGAAAAGGATATGTGGGTGAAGTCACAAGAAGAGTTTACGCATTTATTTGCTATACACCATTTGCTAATAGATAGTGTAAAATATCCTGTATCTGCTGTTTTGGAAAAAAGAAACACATTCTTTGGAATAGAAGCTAATGGATTAGCTAAAAGAGCTAATGAGTTAGAGAAAAATAGTCATATTTCATATAAAATGTATGTCATATGGAAATCCTAAGCATGTGAATGTTGTCAATTTTGAGTCCAGCTTCTCATTGTTAGACAAGTTAAACCTCAGTATGCCTGAATGCAGAATGAACGTTCAGTGTGAATAAACCCACGTGTTAAGTGGATTATTCACCCTGATCTCCATTTGCAGTTATCTTTCCCTCACAGGGAACCTTTTGATGTACAAAGTATTTTCTATTCTGTCACACAATCGTTTGTATCACTTAATAGAGAACTCTGTCAGCTCAGAATTGGATGCTGTTCAATGCAAACATTGTGTTTTTGTACGTCTATTCCTATGAGCCATACGGCTTATGGGTTTATATTTAAATGTCACAGACTCGTGTCATTCACCGGTCGCACTCGGCATGGTGTGGATGGAGAATTGCACAGCTCGTTTACCTGTTCATTCACCTAACAAAGCGTCACGGGGCAGGTGCTGCATGTCGGGCACCGTGCCAGGTCCTCCAGATATTAAGGCAATGTGATTTCCTCAAGAGGTTTACAGTCTAGTAGCTTATAGAACAGTGGTTCTTAATCTGGTTTTTGTTCTGCTTTGATTTAATTATTCCCTCCTTTGAGACCAATGGAAACCATATGACCTATCTGCTTCTGCACTAAAAAGAATGCACACAGAATTGCACATACATTCAAGTTGGTGTGTGAACTACCCTGCCTCCGTGTGTGTGCTTGGAGAGAGATATCAAAGGTGGGTGTGGTGGCACACACCTGTCATCCCAGAGAATCAGGAGATGGAGGCAGGAGGAGCACGAGTTTGAGGCCAGAGGCAACTTGTGTAACTTATCGAGACTCTGACTCAAAATAAAAATTTTAAAAAATTAGGCTGAGGGTGGGCACAGTGGTAGAGCGCATGCAAAGTATGTGCAAGGCCCTGGGTTCAACCCCTTAGCCCTGCAAAAATAAAAAAATTAGAGAGCTCAGAGGGCAGATCTTTACTTGCACAGCCTTATAAGAGCAAGTCCCCTGCCTCAGTCTCCACGGGACAGCACTGAGGCCAGATGCCTGGTGCATGGAGTGGTTGCCCGGGAGAGGAGTCCGGATGTGCTAAGACCTGGAGCTAGTGTAGAGTAACCGTCCTGCCTGTGCCATCTCTTCCCCAAGAGAGACAGGGACAGAGAAGGAGGGAGGGGAGCTTTGTGAGGGATGGCAGACAAATCCTGTCAGCAGAGAGGAGGGACAGTCCTGGGATCTCTTAGGCTGAGAACACAGGTGAACAGCTCCGGAGGAACCTGCTGCCAGGTGCCTCTCCCCACTCCTAGGTGCATTTACCATTCACCATCACTGAGCCCAGGCTGCCAGAGACCTCGCCTCAGGAAGTCCCTCCCAGCTGTGTGGAAATGGGAAGTATGACAATGTTCATGGATCACAGCCACCTTCCAAAGCGATGCTTTTAGTTCCCGTCACAGAAAACCCACCAGCCGAGGCTTGAAGCACAGGGTCATTTCGCGCTTGCTTGGGAGGAGTCCAGGAAGAGGCAGGGTGGGGGTTACGGTTAGGAACTCACCCTTTCCTAATGTGAACAGCCAGGTTTTCTGTACTCTTCACTGTGTGTGCCTCACTTCATGCTTGTGGCTGCCACAGCTCCAAGATGACACCTTGTCATCCCCAGATGCAAACAGGACGGAAGGCAGAGGACAGAAGGCTCTTCTGTCTTTTAGGGTCTCTCTATTGGAATCAAGAAAGAAAATATTTCTCAGGAGCCTCCCACAGCTTCCCGGTACTTTTCATTGGCCAACCCTGGGCCCTATGACTCCTCCTAGAAAATAATCACCATAAATGGGGAGTGGGATTCCTATGGCAAATCAACATTTGTCATGAAGTCCCTAAGTCAGAGGCACCTACTGCTAAGAGAAGCAGGGCTCTCCACCCAGGTCCTGAACTAAATTGTTTGCATGGAAAATAGAGGTAGATATCTATTCTGGAGGCAAAGGAGAGCATTATTCCCGTAACAACATGGATGCCATCATAATAAACACCTACCAGCTCTTGTTGTTGTTGTTGTTTGGTGCCGTCGAGTCGGTATCCAACTCATAGCGACCCTCTGTACAACAGGGGAAACACTATTGTCAGTGCTTCTCTGCTGTTCATAGGGTTTTCAATGGCAGACTGATTTTTGGGAGGGGGTTGCCAGGTCCTTCTCCCAAGCCTACAGCTTCTGGTGTTCCCAGGCGGTCTCCCATCCAGGTACTAACCAGGCCTGACCCTGCTTAGC
>VMDO01025588.1:0-27983 GCA_007922755.1 Pedetes capensis
ATTAGTCTCTATTCATGTCTCTACAACACTGGTATGATAATGACCAAGAAAGGAAGCTGATATCTTCTACAGTGCAAATCTATTTCCACTAATTAATGAAACAAAATAATAATTCAAAATAATCTACTACTACAACCCATATGTCCATCCAGCTATACTAGTAATAAAAGTTTCAAAATTGAAATAATTTCCTGTCATTTTACAGAAGATATCTCAACAATATTCAAATAACTGGATTTTACTTATTTAGCAGGCATTTGAATCACTGACAGTTATTTCATAGCATATATATGTATATACATATGTGTGTATATATTTATATATGCACACACACAAAGATATAGCTATATCTATATCTATATCTATATCTAGATATATATATATGATACTTGTTGTTAGGTGCTCTCGAGTCGGTATCCGACTCATAGCGACCCTCTGTACAACGGGGAAACACTATTGTCAGTGCTTCTCTGTTGTTCATAGGGTTTTCAATGGAAGATTGATTTTTGGGAGGGGGTTGCCAGGTCCTTCTCTCAAGCCTACAGCTTCTGGTGTTTCCAGGAGGTCTCTCATCCAGGTACTAACCAGGCCCGACCCTGCTTAGCTTCCGAGATCTGACAGGATCAGATGCCAGAGGGCTACAGCTGCAGGCATATATGATACTAGAGTACCAAAATTGCTACTTTCTGCTCAGCATGTCCAATTAACATGATTTAAAAAGCAATGGGTTATTTGATGTTCTATTGAATATCAATAAAATTCAGTGCCTGTAAAATATACTAATGTTAAACTTTAGGAGAGTTAATGTGACCCATGGGTAAAACAGTAAATATATAGAGTAAATGCATATTTCTGTTCTTTCCATGTGAGAATAAACAGATTTGTCTTGCCGATTCATGGAAACTAAAGAACAAATTACCTAATATACAAAATTAATGCCAGAGGCTGGCTTGATTTTGTCAGTAAAAGAGATTAATACTATGCCTCCCAGTGTATTCCTTATTATCTTAGAGATGGAAGTATCCTTTGGGCCCATTCACAGTATATAAGCAAATGATGGATCCTCAGATTTTATTTATTAATCCTTTTGGAGATCCCAATCTGGCTTATCCTTCTGCCCTTTTCTAAATAATTTTCAAAGAAGTTCTAGCAACTTCATCTTATTGAAGTAAATTCATAATCATTTATATGACTTAATAAATGCAAACAGACAAATTATTAATGTCAGCTTCAGGACCCATGTCAAGAATAATGACTTCTGTGTGAATAAGGTTCTTTGTGTAAATAAATTATCCTTAAATACCCAAATCCACTCCTACATATCATCTTCAGATTCTCCCTGGAGTTTATAATCCAGAAGCTGCAATTTTTATTTTTATTTTTATTTTTGGTATAGGCTATTTTGTCTTAACCAGAGATTATTACTTCTTCATGCAAACAACTGTGAGGTATGACTGTAGTAAGACACACAGAATCAATTAAGAGTTACAAACACAGTTTTAAGAAAAACTAGCCTCATTTTTGAGATACTTATTTTGGTTGAATTGTTGCATGAGCTCAAGATAAATATAGGATTCAAGATTCTTAGGTTTATATATCCAATTACCATCATATTGACTTTCAGGGACACACTGCTTATCCCATTCTAGATTTTCAGGTCTGGGAAGAGCTACAGTAACTCATAGGTCTTAATCTTTTCAAGGTACTAGACCTTGGTATGTCTTCAGAAGATCAAGTTTCAAATAAGAAAGCTTGTGTTGCCTAGTAGAAGATTTGGATGTCTAAATCAATCTAGCTTGTATATATTTTGTTCATTATCAGGTCACAAGGATGAAAAATTATCCCCTCATACTTTCAAAAATTAGCATTAAAAGAAGTTCCCTTGATTTTACTTTTATTACATGTATTAATATAGAACTTTTCCTTGGACCTATAAAATGTAAGATTTTTCCTCTCTCAAGAATAGTTTAGTAAGATTTCATTATGAACTCCAAGTCAAACAGCTGTTTGGCCTGTATCATTTAGGAAATAATCAGAAATTATAAGATTGATCCAAGGAGAAAATATATTTAACCAAAAAGATTTTCCATAGGATGCTGATTCATAGTGAGAAACATACATTCTAAATAGCTGACACATTTTAATTGAAACTGGGATGAGTGGGTTTACTTTGTTAAGGACAGAATGAAAATATATCAATATAATAATTCAATTAAATATGCTGTCATACCAAGAGTTTCAGTGTGCCTCTTGGCTCACTAATTTTTAATAACATAGTCATATCAAATATTAGAACAAATTCTATTCAATTTATCAATTTATCAATTAAATTTATCAAATTTATCAATTTATCAATTTAGTTGGAAAAAGTTGTTTGACTATATTTTGTTTTTAGTACTGTTTGGGTTTTTTTATTAGTTTTTTTCATGATGTACCAACATTAAAGAGTCTTTGCAAGGAAAGGGGACTTGGCTAGATAATAGGAGAGAAAGTATAGAAGAGAAAAGAGAAAAAGAGACAGAGGGAGAGAGAAATACCACAGCCTTCTTCAAAACCAGCAGGTTTTCTGTTGTAAAATGCCTCTGGTCTAACCCCTGATCCTGTAAAATGCTACAGCATGCAACACAAGTGGACCTGAAATTGCAGGATTGAACCTTAGACACGTAGGTTTATTTCAAAGAAAGCCACTGTCTTTACCTTTTCCCTTCTCACCTTTGGGGCCATCTTTCAGTACACTGAAGAAAAGAGCTCTAGGAGCAACCTCTAGAACTCCCTTCACACTAGCTGTCAACTCACATACCTGCTCTTTTCCGTCATGCAACTTCTGCTGTGTTTCTTGGAAAGAATGTGAAGTTTCTACAGATTTCGCTAAAAGAAAGGAAATAAACTGCTGTATCATATTACCTAAACAAGACAAAAGAAAAGAATAAGTAAAAGAGTTTTTATCGTTTTCTTTTCCTTGGATTATTAAGACAGAGTCTTGCTATATAGCCCAGTGGCCTGATGTTCACAATCCTCCAGCCTGAGCCTCCCAAGCTCTGGGATGATAGGTATGTGGCACCACACTTGACTGATTACTTCTTTTCTTTTTATTATCCCATTGTTGTATTGTGAACTTAGAAACATTTCTTGAATATACAAAGTGCTCAATAAATATGTTATTATACTCAGTTGCTGTTGAGTTAGGTCCAACTTATAGCAACCCTAAGTACAAAAGAAGGAAACACTCCTCAACACTGTGCCAGGCACATGATCATTTTTACGTTTAAGCCAATTATTGACAACACTGTGTCAACCCACCTACTTGATGGTCTTCCTTTTTTTTTTTCTTGACCTGCCATTCTCCCAAACATGATGCTCTTCTCCAGGGATAGATCCCTCCTAAATACATGTCCAAAATACATAAGATGTAATGTAGGCATCTTTGCTTCCAAGGAAAACTCTGGTTGCACTTTCTCTAGGACAGATCTCTTGGTTCTTTTTGCAGTCCATGGTATATTCAATATTCATCTCCAGCATCATAATTCAAAAGTATCAATTCTTCTTCTGTCTCTTTTATTCACTGTCCAACTTTCACAAGCATGTGATGTGACTGAAAATATCATGGAATAAGTCAGACACACCTTGTCTTCAATATGACATATTTACTTTTCAACATTTTAAATAGGTTTACAACATGTTTTCCCAATACAATGAGTCTTTTGATTTCTTGCCTGATGCTTCCATGGGTATTGATTGTAGAACCAAATAAAATAAAATCTTGGACAACCTCAATCTTTTTTTCCATTTACCCTGAAGTTGCTTACTGACCCAGTTGTATGGATTTTTGTTTTGCTGATGTTGAGGTTCAGTCCATACTGAAGGCTGTTTTCTTCAATCTTCATCAGTAAATATTTCAAATCTTCTTCACTTTCAGCAAGCAGAGTTGTGTCATGTACATAATGTAGGTTGTTAACCAGTCTTCCTCCAATCATGAGACCATGTTCTTCTTCATAAAGTCCAGCTTCTTGGATTACTTTCTCAGCATAGATATTGAAGAGGTATGGTAAAAGGATACAGCCCTGACACACATCTTTCCTGACTTTAAACCAAGTAGTATTTCCTTAGTCTGTTCGAATAGCTTCCTCCTGGTCCATGTACCAATTCCTCATGAGCACATTTAAGTGTTCTGGCATTCCCATTCTTTGCAAAATTACCAATAATTTGTTGTGATACACACAGTCAAATCCCTTTGAATAGTCAATATAACATACATAGACATATTGGTGGTATTCTTTGCTTTCCGCCAATATCCATCTGAGTCCAGTAATGTGTTTTTGACTATATGCCATCCTCTGAATCTGGTTTGATTTTTTTCACATTTCCATGTCAATATACTACTGTAGTCATTTTTGAGTGATTGTCAGCAAAATTTTACTTGCCTATGATAGTAATGATGTTGTTCAATAGTTTCCACATTCAGTTGGATCCCTTTCTTGGGAATAGGCACCAACACGGATCACTTCCAGTCAGCTGGCCAAGTAGCTGTTTTCCAAATCTCTTGGCATAAACAAGTGAGCAGCTTCAGTGCTGTATCTGTTTGTTGAAACATCTCTATTGGTATTTCATCAATTCCTGGATGTTCATGTTTCCTGTGCCATTTAATATTTTCCTGGTAGAATCCTTCTTTATTGCCACACAGTTTGCCATTCTGTGGGGTCTGGCATGTTGCTATGATGGTGAAAGCTATGCCACTGGTATTCCAGATACCAACAGGATCATTCATGGTGCAGAGGTCTCATCTGAGCTTCTAGACTAAGAGAGACTTGGGAGAAGAACCTGGCAGCCCACTCCTAAAATAATTAGCCATTGAAAATCCTATGAATAGCAAATAAATACTGTCAGAAACAGTGCCGGAAAATGAGCCCCCCATGTTGGAAGACATTCAAAAGAAAACTTGGAAAGAATTGACTCCTCAAAGTAAAGTCAATCTTAATGATGAAAATGGAGTAAGGCACCAGGGACCTTCCTTTGCTGACATGCAATGACTCAAAATGAACAACAACAACAACAAAAACTCATCCATTAGTAATTGGCACATAGAATGTACACTGTATGAATCTAGGGGAATTAGAAATCATCCAAAAGGAGATCGAGTACATAAACTTTGACATTCTAGGTATCAGTGAACTCAAAATGCCTAGTTTGGGACATTTTGCATCAGATAATCATATGGTCAACTATGCTGGAATGACAACTTACAGAGGAATGGTGTTGCATTCATCGTCAAAAAAGACATCTCAAGATCTGTCCTGAAGTACAATGTTGTCAGTGATAAAATAATATCCATAGGCCTAGAAGGAAGGCCCATTTATATGACTACTATTCAAATTTATTTCACATTTATTCACCCATCATTAAGGCCCATAATTACTTAAAGGACAGAAGTTTTTTGTGTTTTGTTTGTTTGTTTGTTTGTTTACTTTTTGAGACAAGGTCTCGCTATGTTATGCAGACTGCCTCTGGTCTTGAACTTGCAATCTTAAAGAAAAGTTTTTTACTCTCATCTTCAGTCTGTGCTTGATTTAACATGCAATCAGGATTATCTGATAATTACTGGCGATTGGAATGCAAAAGTTACACACAAAGAAGAGGGCTCACTAGTTGGAATATATGGCCTTAGTGATAGAAACTAAACTATACTGGAGTTCACATGATAGAATTTTGTCAGACCAGTGACTTTTTCACTGCAAATAAATTTTTTCATCAACATAAACCATGACATGGAAAGCCTGCAGCCATAGCCCTGTGGTATCCAATCCTGTTTAATCTCAGAAGTTAAGCAGGGGTGTATCTGGTTAGTACTTGGATGGGAGACCACCTATGAACACCAGGTGCTGTAGGCTTGGGAGACGGACCCAGCAGCACACTCCCAAAAATCAATCCATTGAAAACCCTATGAAAAATAGAGAAGCACTGACAATAGTGTTTCTCCTGTTGTACGCAGGGTCGCTATGAGTCGGATACCAAATCAAGGCACCCCAAAACAACAATGACATATACATGGAATTGATAAGATGGGATGGACAAGAACCAAATTGACTACATTTGTGGAATGACACTATAGAAAACCTCCATATCAGAAATTAAAACTGGACCATGTGCTGATTGTCAATCAGACTTTCAGCTACTCATATGCAGGTTCACACTGAAACTGAAGAAAATTAGAACAAGTGTACTATCACCAAGGTGTGACCGGGAGTATATTGCTTCTGAGTTCACAGACCACCTTAAAAATAGATTTGTAGTGTTAGGCAATAAGGAACAATGATAGAGGAGTCCTGGCATGATGTCAAACACATCATTCATGAGAAAAGCAAAAGGTTATTCAAAAGACAGCAAAAAAGAAAAGACCAAATTCTATGTCAAAAGTGACTCTGAATCTTGCCCTTGATTGTCAAGCAGCTAAAGTGAAAGGCAGACATGACAAAGTTAAAGAACTAAACAGAAGATTTCAAAGGGCAGCATGAGAAGACAAAATGAATAAATACATATTAGGTAAAACAATGCACACGAATGGTTCTCCAGTCTTCCAAAAACTAAAAGGTTATAAATGGTTGATACTCTTAACTTGACATTTTTTCATTATCAAAATTATTAAAACTAAATACAAAATAATCACCATATTTTATATGTAATATATTTTTATAATATTTGATATATTTAATTTAAATTTATTAAATTTGAAAAATATTTTCTACAAATATTAGCTCAGTACAATTTAATCAAGATTGTATAATATTCCCCCACCTCACCTCCTCCATTTATTAGAGACGCCTTCTCTTCTCTTCCATCCGAGATTCTTATATCTTATAGGTCAAGCCACCTTGTTGCCTCTGTAACAGTTCAATATTACCAGCCTTCAATCTAATCCTTTTGAAGTTTTGTCTTTGTGAACAAATCTTAAACTACTATCATCTCTTACAAACCAGAATAGAGGTGTTTGGAAGCCATAGTTATTTCAAATTATCAGATGATGTAGGGGGATTTTTTTTACTGCCATTTTACTGCCTGTGTAATAGTAAAACTCTATCTAGTATGGTGTCAACCAAGTGCTTGACATATAACCAGACTATCTTCTGTCTTAACTATATGCTTAAGAGAGGAAGCAGAGAACCTGAGGGTATGTACCTACAAGAACACCCTTAGCATAGATTTCCCAGCCTAAATCTTGATGCAAAGATCACATATTGTGTTATGTAATTGTCATGTTGAAAAGTTCTTTGATAACTTGAACTTCACAACTTGCAAAAAAAGTGCCAGGCTGACAAGTAGAGTACATTTTCCAGGTTTCTGAGTCCACACTTGAACTAAATAAAATGTGACACATCCCTGGAGGGCAACAAAGACTTTTTATACCATAGGTGCCTCTGACTCAAAAGGTACAGTCTTAAAGTAATATAAGACTGCACAGACAGCTGTGGAGGTTGCCTGAACCAGGAAAGAAATTCTCCAGAGACCATTTCTCCGTGACATCTCCAAAATGCTTCAGAAGTGACCAGACAATGAAATACATGATTTTTTTCTCTGCCAAAAAGAGTTGGTTTAAATAAAAAAAAAAAAATAGTATGACCTTATGGGTTTTTTCTTTGTCCTGACAAACTGTCTTAACTGACATATGCAGGAAACCCATTTAAAATGAATTGATGACCCTAAAATAACAATTTATAATTGTGGGAAACTAGCAATTAACCATTAGTCTCTGACATAGAGGCTGTAAGCCTTCTAAACATCCAGAAAAAGAATGATCTTTTGAAATGATATTTAATATAAAGCTATCATAAATTGGTGTATTTCTTAAAACTAGGTGATCATCTGTTAAATCCAATTTTATTTGTAAGCTTTTTTTACGAAAATGAAATGGTGTCTCTCACGTATATAGCCACTTAAAGTTGTTTCTTCTTATATTCCCAATACCAAAACCTAGGAAGGACAGAGCTCCCTGTAATAAGGACTAGCAAATGTCAAGGAAAATGGACAAGTATAAAAATGTACTTGACAGGATTGTGTCCCAAAAGGGAGCCATAGCATTTATGCAGAGTGCAAATGCTGTGATTGGAAGAATGAAATGCCTCATCTTGAGGCAGAACAACTTATTTCCTTCTCAGTTTTACTGATATATTTTTCTACATAATACGTACATAATAAATTGACCATTCTTCTCAGAGTTGACTTGCGAGTGGCCACAGTAATTACTGGTTATAATGTCTAATCACCAGGTTTCTAGGAAGACCCCCAGACCGCTTAGCCAATTCAAAGAAGGGATATGATAGGTGATGGATATTAATATCCACATTGTAGAAATAGGGGAGCCAAAAGTACTTTTCAAGGAATTCATTGGGAAGGATTTGACAAAGTATATTTTGACCAAAAAACAAAAAACAAAACAGAAAACAACTACAACAAAAAAAAGAAGAGAAAGATTTAAGAACCATTAACATATTGAAGACTAAGTAAACATAATGAATCAATGCAATATGCCAGACTAGATTAGATTCCAAAGCAGGACATTATTGAAAAAAAATGAATGAATACTAAATACTGTCTGCAGTTTAGTTCACAATGTTATACCAGTGCTAGCTTCTTAGTTTTGATAAATGTGTCATGGTTATATAAGATGTTAACTTTAGAGGAAGCTCAGTAAAGATATATAAAAATCTTTGTATTATTCTTGCAAACTGAAAATCTAAATTATTTTAAAATAAAAAGTTTAAAAGAAGAAAAGTAATCACTTAATCCCCCCAAGTGTCGGACCTAATGGAATCCTGTGAGACTTACTTGGCATTTCAATCTCATTTCTTGTTTAAAACCATGGATAGGAGGACTGATGATAGCTATGAATATTTTTCTCTCTATCAAGACTCTTTTATTTTAAAAATGCATCAATGTGCTGAATATGAAAAAACAGGAGTACATAAGGTAAATTAATTATTAGCAGGATCTTTCTTTCTCATACCTTATTCATCTATATTGGAGAGTATGAATCCAACATGATGAACCCTTACCAAGAACATGTTTCTTTTCCACTCAAAAGTATTTTTACAATTTGACAGTTTTCTTTCCTTGCTACTCTTCTTATCTTGTCATATTTTTAATATTGCATTCTTTTTTCCCCAGCTTTTATACCAGTGCTATGTAAAGGAAAAGATATGAAGTGAAGTACCAGTTTGACTGCTCCTGAACTGTAGTATACTCTACTAGAAAAACCAAACATGTTTAAAAAAAAAAACTTTGCTATACTTTATGCCTTAAAGCTTGTCATAGAAAGTCAAGATTTGGTGGCATTGGTTTAAAATCCATGTTTGGATTTTATTGTTACATCTTTTCTCTTATTCTTTTTTGGAAAAAAAATATCTTTTTAATTGATAAATTCAAGCAAAGCCTGAAAATAATCAGACTAAGATTGTAATTATTTGAGAAAATAAATACAAATGCAGACAAATGAAACATTGATTTAAATTCTTGTTGCATCAGATAACTGTAAACTAGAATTAAATATTGGCTATACATCCTAAATCTTAAGAGTTTAAAAATTGAAATTAGATGCTATTTATTCAAGAACATAGCAATATTTTATACATCCTTGTGTGGATCAAAATTTAATGACATTGTTTAGGAGAATTAGCATCCTCTCAGAGATTATTAAAAATGGAGAGTTGGACCCCAGCCTAGATGAACTTAACCAGAATATTTGTATTGCTAAGATATCTGGGTCATTCATAGATACATTAAATTATAAAATGCCTTGCTGAAGAGTAAATGCTATGTGCTTATTTATAAAATTAAATATTGTTCTATTGGAGAAGAATATTCTCATTCTACAGCCATAAGACATTATATGATTTGATACATAATTATGTTTATAATAGGTGAATGAGTACAGGTGATCCAGAGATCAACAGAACTGACAAAACCAAATCTGAAATACCAAAAAGGTTTTAGTACATATAACTTTCTGCATACTGTGTAATAAGTATATATCCTTTCAGATTCAAATGAGTAACTGATCTGAAGGACTATAATTGTCTGCACGAGTTGAAAGTATTATTCTGTGAATCAGTGAAGAAATCAGGCAACTAGTGCATGTTTTCAAATGTATTAGGCATTGAATGATTGTTTGCCACCTTCTACATAGAATGATACCAAGACTGTAGAAGAAAGCAGCCAGAAGACATACCTGGAATCAGAAAAGCCCTTCCCAGGCCAGAAAGTGTCACCCAATTATTGTAATTATGGTTGCTTACTGTTACTCTGGGCCAAGAACTATTCCAAAAGGTTAATATATATTGTTTACCTTTTCCAATAATGCTTGGACAGAGGTATTGTCATTATTTTTATTTTATAGATTCAAAAGATGGAATAGATCCAAAGGAAACTATATGTTTATAATAGTTAATAGTACACCCAGGTTTTGATCCCAATCTGATTTTGCACTCAAACTCACAAAATCCATCCTGTTTTCTGGTCCACATTAGAAATGTCCTTAATTTTACCTTATCATTTACTTATTAGCAAAAACTTGACTCAGCTTGACTTTCCATAGACTTTGCAAGTTACTTTTTACCTCTTTAAAAAAATTTCTATACAAGAAAAATATGTGTCATATATGAGTTTGTAATTATAGATGGCCTGCCGCGGTAGCCCTGTGGCATCCGATCCCGTCAGATCTCCGAAGCTAAGCAGGGTCGGGCCTGGTTAGTACATGGATGGGAGACCGCCTGGGAACACCAGAAGCTGTAGGCTTGGGAGAAGGACCTGGCAACCCCCTCCCAAAAATCAATCTGCCATTGAAAACCCTATGAACAGCAGAGAAGCACTGACAATAGTGTTTCCCCTGTTGTACAGAGGGTCACTATGAGTCGGATACCGACTTGACGGCACCTAACAACAACAACAATTATAGATGTATATTTTTTGCAGAACTATTCTTATATTCATTATCTATCATGGTTATAAACTTCTTTGGGTGTGTGTGTACATGAGTATGTACAGATTTATTCATGAAAGTAAGGAGATAAATAAAAGACAAATGAGCCTGAGTTAAAAATGCAAAGAGTGGGTGTTGATAGAAGGAATTGAGAGAAAGAATATAGGTCAATTTATGAGACAAATTGCTTCCAGTGAAATTACTAGTGCAGGAAAATGTAAAATGGGAGAGATGAGGAGAAGGAGGAAGAGGTTATAGTAGTGACTGTTCATTTCCCTCTAAACCGGTATGACTTCTATCGAGGCATGGAGTGGAGGAAATAAGCACAGCCAATGTTAGGATCATAGGGGAAGGTAAGGATGGCATAAACATGCATATTCAAGGTTTTATAATTTGTACACTTAAAGAGATATATTTGTGTCTCAGAACCCCAGATATTAAGACCAAATACATTCTATCTGGGTAGAAGCAGCATGCCATATATTCCCCCTAGATGCCAAAGTAATATTTAAAGCAGAGACAGAGGCTCCTGGAGACATTTTCTATTTATTTTAAAAGAACATGAATTTTAAAGGTTAATAAAGACATTAAGAAATAAATAAGGAGAAGAAGAGTAAATTTTGAAATCAAATCTCAGTTGTAGATACCAGGAAAAGCTGTCTGCCCAAGGCAGGGAGCTATGCAGAATGTGTCTGGCTCTCCACATGCATATCCAGTCCCAGAGCTACAGGACTAGGTAGAAATTGAGCTGCGGGAAGGTGGGTTGGAAGAAAGAAAGATCCAGAATTGGCTGAAAGTGTCTCAAGTTGGCAGGGCAGTCAGCTCTGGACTCCTACGGATGGAGGTGCCAATAACAATGTGAGAGGTGAGTCCAGTGAAAATTGATGATAAACCAGCAGGGTATCTCATATTGGGATAGTATGGAAGCAAAGAATGGGATCACTGACATTTGGCCCAAGTCATTTGCTGTTTTCAGCTCAATACTGACCCAATTGTAGTGATTATCTCCAAAGTAAATGCAATGCACATCTTCAAATATTTTAGGAGAGTGGATTAGGACTCTTACAAGGTTTTCAGGGTCAGTAAGATGATACTTCATTCTGTATGGATGTTCTAGTAGAAGTCAACTTAATTAAAATGATACCCTTTCCACACTTTCACAGTAACACACATTACTTGTATATGGAAAATTAACAATACACAATCTTCTTCTAGATAGAAATTGTATTGTTATGCAAAACATGAATCTTAAAACAGTGGTTTGGAAAAAGAGCCAAACTTCCAGGCAGGAATCCTGGCTTTGCCATTGTGCTCCTGGGCATTTCACTCCTTCTTTCTTAGATTCAGTTCTCTCATCTGTTAAATGAGCAGGTTGGGCCAAATAATCTCTGAGGTCTACTCCACATCCATAATTGTACAAATTCATCATTATTATCACTACTTAATGTGAACAGCTATCTTGTCAGTATACATCTATACCAATTCAAAGCTATTGGCTTAATATAATAAGACTTTTCAAAATGTCTACTTAAATTCCCATGGGGAAAAATCTAAAGCAACCAATTAAACAAAACCTTTAATATAATTTTGGTTACTGGTGCTTTTTGTAGAATAGAAAAGTAGTTTGATTTCCTGTAAAAATCTATTCAAGTAGTACCCTCTTCTAATATTGGTTTTTGTTTGTTTGGGTTTCGTTATTTTTTTTTTTTTTTACAAATTTTCCTTCTGCCAACAGGAGTCACAATTTTAATTGACTAGAAGAAAAATAGGACTGATTGTCTATGTCATTCTATTGGATTTTATATTGCTCAATCTCAAACCAGTTTCACTGGGATCTGCCAAGAGTGGCTTATGCCAACCTCTGAGTCTCCTTGTTACACTTCTATCCTGGGTAGCATTGTTTGCCTTTTTGTCTGCTCTCTGATTAAACTGACATCATTTTGCCTTTTGTGACTCTGGTGTCACTTTCTGTTGACAGAGTCTAGTAATGGTAACAGACTGCTGTCCTTGTGGAATGGGTAGAAGCCATTGATTGGGTAGGTGTATTAATGCAGACCTGTTAAATGACATGCAGACATGTCTTTGTGCTAAGTGTCAGCTGAATGGGAGCCAGTGAGAGAGGTTATTAAGCACAGATAAGAGGCAGAACCTCTATTCACTGGCAATGTCACTTTCTCCCATTTGAGGTGAGACATTTGTTCAGGACATTTTTTTCTCCTTTCACTGACAATATTTAAGGCAGAAAGTTGCTGTCTAAGTTGCCATATGTCTTCAGAATGCATTATTTTGAGGTGAACTTTAAAGAATTTCATTTAGAACTTTTCCTTAAAACTACATTTCATTCAATTCAATGTTTAAATGAGAACACTTATATTGTTAATTCCATCAGAAAAATCAAGAGAAAGCATAACAGGTGTAACTTATTAATAGTCTATCATTTGAAAAAATCATTTTGTCTTCTGACATCTCCAAAGAAAGAACCAATTTTTACCATCATTAAACATTTTGAAATAAAGGTTTATCAGAATTGTGAAGTTTTTCTGAATAATTAGTAATAAAAAGGTAAAAGAACTATTTGCTTTTATGTTATGGTATAGATTTACAGGTATACATTGCAACTGATTACTAATAAAAAGGTTAAAAATACTATTTTTTGCTTTTATGTCATTGTATAGATTTACAAATATATGCTGCATATGTTTCAAGATATTTAAGTATATGATGTGCTTAATATCATTTTTATCACAATCCAGCAATATCTTTCTGTTCACATGAAAATGTCTTGAATAATCTTATTAACTATAAATTGAGAAACAGTGACATTTCCTGTACAGGTTTAACTAATGCTTGCAAGCCTTGTCATTTGTGGTTTTAACCTTATTTTGAAATACTCCCTAAGTACTAACTTAGAATCAATCATGCCCTTTAAAAGTTTAGCCCATTGTGGTGATTCTCCACTTTGGCTGTCTTCCTTCAGTCTCTAGCTTCCAAGGAATGTGCTCTTTTTTAACTTCTCATAAAGCAGTTTTTA
The DNA here is from genome assembly GCA_007922755.1 of Pedetes capensis. NCBI lineage: Eukaryota > Metazoa > Chordata > Mammalia > Rodentia > Pedetidae > Pedetes > Pedetes capensis. Next base: position 13,998 of record VMDO01025588.1, read on the forward strand.
AGGTTTACTTAAAGAATGTATTAAGTACAATTAATAAGTTTCAGGCATGATAATAGGCATTGAGGGCATAAAAATGGAAATATAAATGCTTTATTTCCATTAGGTCACCTCTTTGAGCCTGTTTTTTCTTCTGTGTAATGAAGATTGCAGTATACAAAGAATTTGCTTTGGGGATTACGTCAAATAGCATATGAAAGACCCATAACTTATTGCCAGATGCAGAGCTGGTGACTAGAAAATGTAACATCTAATTGATGCTTTTGAATTGTGGTGCTGGAGACGTCTATTGAATATACCATGGACTGCCAAAAGAACCAACAGATCTGTCCTAGAAGAAGTACAACCAGAGTGCTCCTTGGAAGCAAAAATGGCCAGACTGCGTCTTACATATTTCGGACATGTAGTCAGGAGAGACCAATCCCTGGAGAAGGACATCATGTTTGGAAGAGTGGCAGGTCAATGCAAAAGAGGAAAACCCTCCACCAGATGGATTGACACAGTGTCTGCAACAATGGGCTTAAACATAAATAAGATGGTTTGCCTGGCACAGAATCGGCAAGTGTTTCGATCTGCTGTACATAGGGTCGCTATGAGTCGGACTCGACTGGACAGCACCTAACAACAACAACAACATATCACCAAACCACTATGAAGAAATTAAATACAAACATCTAGATTCCACTCTACTTCATCCATACATCAGTTTGGTCCAAATATTTCTTACATATGACAATAAAGAGTTTAACATGTGAGATAAGGTCTCTGATATTGGATCTTTTTTTTTTTTAGTCCTACAGAAAGCATCCAGGCAATCCACTCCCAAAGCGATCCCAAAAAACAGTCATCCATTGAAAACACTATGAGGGTCGCTATGAGTTGAACCCAACTCCACAGCACCTAACAACAACAACATAGAAGGCAGGAGTCTAACATATTCACACGCAAAAATATAGTTTGTTATTTGTCCTGTCTTGATTATGGTTCATCTCAAACCACTAATTATTCTCCTTATTTTACAAATAAAAATACTTGGTTGAAAAATATCCGGAAAATTGTTCAAGATCTCTAGGTAATCTAGATAAAAATCACATTTTTAGGACTGATAATTTTAAGATTTTTATACGTATAAAGGCCTTTAGAGCCATGTTCCAGCATGAACCTCCAAAAGACATTCTAGTTGTTTGATACTGGATTATCAGACATTATTAACAGGTAAAAGGAAACTAGAAAACAAGAAGTCCACAGCAAGCAATCATAACAGGGAACATTCCTTATAGCTACATAGCATCTTCCTTTCTATGTCTAATCTTCTCTCTGTGGTTTTGATAATAGATGTTATGTCTAAGTGAAATTTGTGGTCAGTTCATATAGACCTGAGTGCTTACATTACCATTATCTCAATTTTATAGCTCAGGTAGTTGTATCTTTTAGGGGACATTGTCTGGGAAGCTGTAAGTCATAAATTCATATGTTCTAGGGTGTGTTACCCAAAGCAGTCATAAACCAAGGACAACGTGCTAAGCATTGTTCATATGCAAGGGTTCTCTTCCTAGGAAGTAGCATTATTTTATTTAAAAGAATGTCTAACAAGGTGCTTACATGGGTATCAGACAAGATTGACTTTTTCTTTCTCTGAATATATCTCACCATTAATCATGAGAGGAATCAAGGCAAATGCAGATCTTTAATTCTCTCTTCCAAATATATATACTCACATTTTTCACTTCATATTACCAAGGCTATTAATTCCATTATCTTGTTAGGTGCTGTCAAGTCGGGTCCTACTCATAGCAACTCTATATACAACAGAACAAAACACTACCCGACCTGTGCCATTCCCAGCACTATGTTACTGCTTCTCTGCTTGTTGTTGTTGTTGTTAGGTGCCGTCAAATCAGTATCCGACTCATAGCGACTCTCACAGGGTTTTCAATGGCTGACCATTTTTCAGGATTGTGTTGGGAGTGGATTGCCAGGTCCTTCTCCCATTTTTCAGTTCTGGGAATTGAACTCGGGGCCTCAGAGACTGTAGTGCTCTACCCATTGAGCTAAATCCCAGCCCAATGCTTCTCTGCTACTCATAGGATTTTCAATGGCTAATTGTTTCAGGAGTGGACTGCCAGGTCCTTCTTCCACTTTTGGGTGCTGGAGATTGAACCCAGGGCATCAGAGTATGCAGAGCAGCACTCTACCAACTGAGCTAAACCCTAGCCCGAAGCATGTATATCCACAACAATGCTTTATTAAATTTTTTAAATTTAAATTAATTTTAAACTGACACATAAAATGTAAAAATGCACATATTTATGGGGTACTATGTGATTTTTATGGCCTTCAGCCTTCCACCCTGGCATTCAGTCCCATAAGATCTTAGAATCTAAGTAGAGTTGGGCCTGGTTAGTCATTGCATGGGAAACCGCCTGGGAACACCAGGTGCTGTAGGTTTTGGAGAAGGGCCCAGCAACCCACTTCCCAAAACCAATCAACCATTGAAAACCCTATGAATAGCAGAGAAGCACTGACAATAGTGCCGAACATGGCATAATTTTGGGTAGTGTTTTGTCTGTTGTACATAGGATCTCTATGAGTCGGACCCAACTCCAAGACACCTAACAATAAGAACAACATGTGATCTTTATATCATGTATCCATGTGTAGTGTTTAAATCAGATTAAACATGTCTACCATCTCAAATATTTATCTTTTTTTATGGTGAAATCTTTCAAAATCCTTCTTCTAGCTTTTTGAAAAATAGAGCACATCACCATTATCTATAGTCACTACATTTTTTGATAGCACACCAAAAACATTTAACCATATCTAAATATAATTTAGTATTAATTGATCAACTATTCCCTAGCCTCTCTGCCCTCTTCTCTCCTTGGCCTCTGGTAACCCCCATTCTATGCTTAGCTTCTTTTTTAGATTCCACTTGCAAGTGAGACCATGCTGTATTTGTTTTTCTGTGCCTGGACAGTTCACTTAACATAACCTCCAGTTTCATCCACAGTGTCACAAATGAAAGAACCTCATTCTTTTTGCACTGATGAGTAGTATTTTACTGTGTATGTGTACCATATTTCCTTTATTCATTCATTAGTTAATGGACACAGGTTGTTTCCATTTTTTAGCTACTATGAATAGTGCTACAGTAAACAGGGGAATTCAGATATCTCTTCAGCATGCTGATTTCAATTCTTTTGGATCTATCCCCAGGAGTAAGATTGTTGGATCATGGTAGTTCTATTTTTAATTTTTTGAGAAATTGCCATACTGTTTTCCATAATGTGCTGACATTCTCACCAACAGTATGCAAGGGTTTCCTTTTTTCTAAATCCTTGCCAGCACGTCTTATCTTTTGTCTTTTTGCCAATGGCCATTCTTACTGGAGTTCAGATGATCTCTCATTGTGATTTTAATCTGCTCTTCCTGATGTTTAGAGATACTGGACATCTTTTTATATTTCTACTGGTCATTTGTATGTCTCTTTTGAGAAATGTCTATTTACATCTATTGTATAATTTTTAATTGGGTGAAGTTATGATATTGAGTTTTTTATTTCCTTATATATTCTGGACATAAACCTCTTTTCATAAGTATAATTTGCAAATATTTTTTCTAATTCTGTAGGTTGTCTATTTACTTTGTTAATTGTTTTCCTGGATGTACAGAAGCTTCTTAGAATAATCTTGTTGGCATATTTTGGCTTTTGTTTCCTATGCTTTTGGCATCTTGTCCAGAAAAATCCTTCCCCATTCCAATGTCCTGAAACACTACTATTTTCTTTTTGTAGTTTCAAAATTCAGGTCTTACAATTAAGTCCTTAATCCACTTTGAGTTGAATTTTGCAAGTATTGACAGATAAGGTTTTTATTCATCCTTCTGTGTGGATATCCCAATTTACACAGCTAATTTGGTGAAAAGACTATGCTTTCTCCAATATATGTTCTTAGCACCTGTGTTAAAAATCAGTTGACTATAGATATGTGGATTTACCATTAGGTTCTCTATTGTATTCCATTGATCTGGGTCTGTTTTTAGGCCATTACTGTGCCATTTTAATTTCTAGCTTTTTGAAGTATGTTTTGAAGTCCCTTAATGTAATGCCTCCTGCTTTGTTGTTTTTGCTCAGGATTACTTTGGTCATTTGTTTTCTTTTGTTGTTGTTGCTGCTGTTTGTTTGGTTTCATTTTGGGTGTGAGGAATTGTGGTTCCACATTTTAGGATTACATTTTCTACTTCTTTGAAGAATGCCATAGCATTTTCATACGGACTGGATTGAATCATTAGATTATTTTGGCTAATATTGACATTTTAACAATATTTACTAAATCAATGATGGGATATTTTGTAAATTTTTATGGTTTCTTCAATTTCTTTCATCAATGTTTCGCAGTTTTTGTAATAGATATCTTTCACCTCATTGGTTAAATTTATTTATTCCTAGGTATTTTGTTATTTTTTTTTCTAGCTACTGTATGTGATTGCTTTTTTTCTATTTCAGGTAATTGGCTATTGGCATGTAACAATGGTCCTGATATTTTTATGTTGATTTTGTATCCTGCCACTCTGTTAAATTTGTATCTTAGTTTTAATAGGTTTTTGGTGGAGTCTTTAGAGTTTTCTATGTATAAGGTCATATTAAATGCAAATAGCAACAACTTGACTTCCTCTTTTCCAATTTGAATTCCCTATATTTCTTTCTTTTCCCCAATTACCCTTGCTAGGACTTGTAGTTCCATGTTGAGTAAAAGAAGTGAAAGTGGGCATCCTGGTCTTTATTTAAAGCTATTATTCATCAATGATATTGGACTGTAACTTTCTTTTGGTGTTATATCTTTGACATGTTTGGTATCCAGATAATACTAGCAGCCTGGAAGAATGAGTTTAGAATTTCATCATCAACTTCTTGGAATAATTTAAGAATAATTAGTATTAGTTCCTTAAATGTTTAAATGCAGCAACACCATCAGGTTCTGAACTTTTCTTTGATGGGATCCTTTTTATTACTGATTAAATCATATTGCTTATTATTTGTCTGTTCATGTTTTCTATTACTTCATGATTCTATCTTTATAAGGTGTATGTGCCCAGAAATTTGTTCTTTTCTTCTTGGTTATTAAGTTTGTTGGCTAATAATTATCATAATAATCTCTAGTAATTCTTTGTACTTTTGTAGTGTCAATTATAATATCTTCCTTTTCATCTCTGATTTTGGGTTTTTTCTCTCATTTTCTTAGTCTAGTTCAGTGTTTGTCAGTGTTGTTTATCCTTTCTATTGCTTAACTTTTAATTAGCCTATATTAATTAAAAATAGGTTTCATTGTAACATTGTAACATGCTACTGCTCTTGGGTTTGTTTTCTTCATTTTACTTTGCTTGCTTGAAATGCAGTGCTAAGTTGTGTATTTGATATTTTTCTGCTTACTTAATGCAGATGTTGACTGCTATATATTTCCCTCATACCACTACTCTTACTCTTCCTTATATATTTTGGTACATTGTATTTCTATTTTCTTCTATTTCAAGGAATCTTATAATTTCTTCTTGATGTCTTCCTTGACCATTGATTGCTCAAGAATAAGTTTGTTAATTTCTATTTATTTGTCTAATTTGTAAAATTCTTATTATTGATTTCTTGTATTATTGGATTTGGGTCAAAAAATATACCTGATATGATTTCAGTATTTTTTACAAACCTTTAGACTTGTTTTGTGACCCTTCATATGATCTATGCTAGGAAAGGTTCCATGTGCTGATGCAAAACTGTGCATTCAGCAGTCATTGGATGATGGAATGTTCTACAAATGTCTGTCAGGTCTATTTAATGTTGTTATTGTTGTTACCTGTCATTGAGTTGAGTCCAACTCATAGCGACCCTATGTACAGCAGATCAAAACACTTCTCGATTCTGTGCCAGGCACACAATCTTATTTATGTTTAAGCCCATTGTTGCAGACACTGTGTCAATCCATCTGCTGGAGGGTTTTCCTCTTTTGCGTTGACCTGCCACTCTCCCAAACATGATGTCTTCCTCCAGACATTGATCTCTCCTGACTACATGTCCAAAATATGTAAGACACAGTCTGGCCATTCTTGCTTCCAAAGAGTAATCTGGTTGCACTTTAGATTTGTTGCTTCTTTTGGCAGCCCATGGTATATTCAATAGATGTCTCCAGCACCATAATTCGAAAGCATCAATTCTTCTCCTGTCTCCCTTGTTCAATGTCTAGCTTTCACAACCAGAGGATGCCACTGAAAATACCATGGCATGAGTCAGAAGCACCTTTATTTTCAATGTGACATCTTTACTTTTCAATATTCTGAAGAGATCTTTTGCCACAGCTTTTCCTAGAACAATGCATCTTTTGATTTCCTGACTGCTGCTTCCATGGGTGTTGATTATAGAGCCAAGCAAAGCAAAATCTTGGACAACCTCAATCTTTTCTCCATTTATTGTGAAGTTGCATATGGACACAATCATAAGATTTTTTGTTTTGTTAATGTTTAGTCACAACTCATATTGAAGGCTGTGGTCTTTGATCTTCATCAGTAAATGTTTTAAATCATCTTCACTTTCAGCAAGCAGAATTGTGTCATCTGCATAACACAGATTGTTAATGAGTGTTCCTCCAATCCGGTTGCCGCATTCTTCCTCATAAAGTCCAGCTTCTCAGATTATTTGCTCAGCATATAAACTGAAGAGATTTGGTGAAAGTATACAGCCTTGACACACACCTTTCTCAACCTTAAACCAGACTGTGTTTTCTTGTTCTATTGGAATCTCTGCTGTAGGTGTAACTTATCTTTGCTGTTTCTATGTTAATTTTCTATATAGATGGCCTATCCATTGCTGAAAGTAGGATGTTGAGGTCTCTTTCTATTATTATACTGAAGTACATGTCTCCTCTTAGTTATATTAAATATTACTTTAAATATTTGGGTGCCTGGATATTGAGTGCATATATACTTAGAATTGTTATCTCCTCTTTCTGAATTGATTCCCTTACCATTACATAATGACCATCCTTGTCTCTTTTTACTGTTTTTGATAAAAGGTCTATTGTGTCTCATATAAGGATAGCCATACCTGTTTTTTTAAGATATTATTTTCATGGAATATCTCATATGATCCCTTTGCTTTAAGTCTATGCACTTTCAGAGAAGTGTATTTCTTGTGAGAAATATATAGATGTTTTTTCTTTCATTTCTTTTTTTAAATTCAGTCGAACCTAGGACCTCACACATATTTTAAAAACGCTCTACCACTGAAGTTCACATTCATCTCATATTTTATTTTTTTATTTTTTACTTTGAGTCAGAGTCTACCTAAGTTACACAGGCTGCCTGTAGCCTCAAACTCAATATCTTCCACCTTCTGCCTCCCAAATTGCTGGTATGTCAGGCATATATTACCACACCCAGTTTAAATCAAAAAATTTAATACATTATCATTTAAGATCTTACTGTAGTCATGTTTTAACTTCTTTTCTAGTTTTATTGCATTTCCTTATTTCTTTCTCCCTCTCTTGTAGTCTTCATCATTATATGATATAATCAAGTAACTTGTTATAATTCTTTGCTTATTATATTTGGTAAGTCTATTATAGACTTATGCATGAAATTAACAACAACATATATAACTTAGCTTGCAGCCATAGCACTGTGGTGCTGTATCCCATCAGATCTCAGAAGCTAAGCAGGGTTAGGCCTGGTTAGTACTTGGATGGGAGAATGCCTGGGAACAAACTATAGGATTGAGAGTATGACCAGGCAACCCATACGCAAAAACTAATCTGCCTTTGAAAACCCTATGAATACAGACAAGCACTGACAATAGTGTTTCACCTGTTGCATGTAGAGTCACCAACTCTATGGCACCTAACAACAGCATAGTTTACTTAATATTTCCCAGAATATTTGGTGGTGTTTCTTGTACACAATCTCTTTTATAGCTTTTGGCTATACTATCTTCTTCAAGTACATGTTGTTAGATGCCCTCAAGCTTGGTCCAACTTACAGCAACCTTATGCACAGCAGACAAAACACTACTTGACACTGTGTTATGCTTGGCACTATTTTCAGTTCTTTTCAGCCATTCATAGTGTTTTCAATGGCTGATTGTTTTGGGAGTGATCTATCAGGTCCTTCTCCCAAGCCTATGTTGTTGTTGTTAGGTGCTGTTGAGTCGGTATCCGACTCATAGCGACCCTCATAGGGTTTTCAATGGCTGTTTCGGGATTGCCTTGGGAGTGGATTGCCAGGTCCTTCTTCCACCCAAGCCTATAAGCACTCAGTATTCCCAAGTGGTCTACCATGCAAGTTGTAACCAGACCTGACCCTGCTTAGCTTTGAAGATCTCACAAGATTGGACACCAAGGTGGCATGGCTGTAGGTTTCAAATGCAAATATACCATTACCTGTAGTAATAATTCTTGCACAAAGAATCCTGACCAGAACATTGCCATGAAGACAGAATGACAAGTTCCTACAAGAGGCTATATGAACTATAATAAACTGTTATTAAGATCAGTTTTAAAATAAGTGTATTATATTTAATGTACTTACTGTCTTGTGATACAGAAGTATCACAAGACAGAATTTATTCAGAAATAGTCATCTTTTTAAGTAGACTCTTCTCAGTTTCTTACATTTTGCCATATATCTGATCTAAAATTGGTTTTATGTCACCATTTATCATGATATATAAGAATATCCAGCATTATTTGAGATTATTTATAAAAACCTAAACAGTATAATGGCTGGGGTTTAGCTCAGTTGGTAGAGTGCTGGCCCTGAGTGCTCTGAGGCCTTGGGATTTGATCCCCAGCACTGCAAAACTGGGAGAAGCACCTGGAAACCCACTCCTAAATCAATCCTGAAACAATCAGCCATTAAAAACCCTATGAATAGATTAGAAACACTGGCATAGAGTCGAGCATGGCACAGTCTCGGGAAGTGTTTCATTCTGTTCTACATATGGTCACTATGAGTTGGACCCAACTTAATCTAACCACCATGAACAAATAGCATAATATTTTCAAAGAAAACTTTATAATTCTGTATAAATAATATATATGTCTCATCTCCATAATAAAAATATTCTCAAAGTAAAATCTTTTTATTGGAAATTTTTAATGTATACCTTAATGTGGTTCATTCTGACATGCTTTTCATTTTGACATTTCCATAAATGCATTTTGTTGTACATTATTCATATAGGTTCCCCCTTACCCTCTTGTACGCTTCCTCCCCACATCCCACCCCCCACCAAAGACTTCTCTGCCATTTACTTGTCTTTTTATGTCTTTTCTATATATCCTTGGGTTCCAGTTCTGTTTAAGGTAGAAACCTTTCCTGTAGTGAACTTTCTTTTTACATTGTCCAAACTATTACATGCATTTTCTAGACCATCTCTAATAATACCATTCTTAGCCTTTTTTCTTTTATTATGATCTGACCTTTTGATAAGATTTTTTTCTTTCTTATACTTTTGATTCGGCTACCACATATGGTGAGAACATATGGTGTTTCTGTTTCTGAGCTTGTGTTTGTTCACTTAAAATAACTTTCTCCAATTCCATCCATTTTGCTATGACTGGCCTTATTTCTTTTTTTTTAAATTGCTGAGTAGTATTCCCTTATGTATATGTACCATAGTATTTTTATCCATTCTTCTGTTGAAGGGCACTTTGGTTGATTCCATATACTTGCTATTGTGAAAAGTTTTTCATTGAACGTGGAGATACAGGTGTCTCTGTGGTATGATGACCCATCTCCCTTTGGGTAAATTCCCAATAGTGTTATAGCTGGGTCATATTGTAGATCAATTTTTAGTTTTTAAAGATAACTCCATATTGATTTCCACAGTGGTTGGACCAATTTACAGCTCCACCAACAATGTAAGAGTGTTCCCTTTTCTCCACAACCTCGCCAGCATTTGTTATTATAGGTTTTATTGATCTTGGTCATTCTTACTGATGTAAGGTGAAATTTCAGAGTTGTTTTAATTTGCATTTCCCTAATGGCCAGGGATATTGAGCATTTTTTCATGTGTTTCATGGCTTTACGGGCCTCTTCATTTGAGAACTGTCTACTCAGTTCCTTTGCCCATTTGTGTATTGGGTTATTTGTTTTCTTGGGAGCTTTTTTCTTGAGTTCTTTATAAATTCTGGTAATTAGACTTCTGTCTGATATATAGGATGCAAAGATTTTTTCCCATTCAGTGGGGGTTTCCTTGACTCTGTTAATTGTTTCTTTTGCTGTATGGAAGCTTTTTAATTTCATGCAATCCCATTTATCTATTCTTGTTGCAATTTCTTTAGCAATTGGAGTCCTATTAAGGAAATACTTTCCTATGCCTATATGATGGAGTGTATTGCCCATCTTGACTTCTATAAGTTTTAAAGTTTCTGGTTTTATGTTGAGATCTTTTATCCACTTTGAGTTAACTCTCATGCATATAGAGAGATGTGGGTCAGTTTTCATTTTTCTGCAGGCGGATGTCCATGTTTCCCAGCACCATTTATTGAAAAGGCTATCTTTTTTCCAGTTTACTTGTTTTGCTCCTTTGTGGAAATTAAGGTGGCTATAGGTGTGTTGAGGTATTTCTGGGTCTTCTATTCTGTTCCACATGTCTTCAGACCTACTTTTGTGCCAGTACCAAGCTGTTTTTGCTACCACTGCCCTATAGTATAGCTTGAAGGCAGGGATTGTGATTCCACCTGCATTAGTTTTGTAGGTTAAGAGTGTTTTGGCTACATGTGGCCTTTTGTGGTTCCATATGAATTTTGGGATCATTTTTTCTATTTCTGTAAAGTCAGTCAGTGGAATTTTAATGGATATTGCATTAAATCTATAAATTGCTTTTGGTAGGATAGCCATTTTTACTATATTAATTTTCACTATCCAGGAGCAGGGAAGGTCTTTCCATCCAAAGTAAAATCTTATATCCCATAAGAGCACTATAAACTTTTGCACAAAAATACACAGCAAAAATACACAAAACCAAATCTGTGCTATTTTATTCAGTGCATGTTACTCTATTTCATATATTTCTCTCAGTCTGGAGCATTTGTAAAATGCCTAGAAAATGTCAAATTAAGAAAAAGCAAATGTGACATCTCTATGTTATACCATTGCAAGCAATGTTCATGTCTGGCCTGGGTGACATAAAAGGAATGGCAGCTGTTTCTTCAGTATATTGATATATAGTCTAGAGTAATTTCCTGATCATTATATTGTTGCTAAATTTCCAGTTGTTGCAAGAGCAACAGTGACTCTGACACTCTTCCTTGGAGGTAATTAAACTTTCAGCCCATCTGTGCAGCAACTTTCATAATATTTTCAAAGGGCACAGAATACTTTTAATATTTGTGTGACTTCATTTTTGCTTGCTAAGGGACCTATTATCTAGCTAAACATTTTTAAAACAAGTTTTTTAAAAAACTAGTTAGTGAAAGAGGACATTAAAAATGTCACAAGTCAAGAAAATAGTGTAAGTAATGTTGAATTTACAAATAACCTGAAGAATATCTTGTTTACCAATACCTTTGATTCTCTCTAAGGGTTAATCCTGAAGGGAAATAACAATCTCTGGATGTAAGCTATCTTGTCCTAGAAGTACTACTTTTTTGCTTTAAGAAGTATTTAGATTTTGTGAACTCTGTTAACAGAAAAGCATATTAAAATAATGAAAACTGTAGAGTGCTGTGACACATGCCTCTAATTTTACCACCTGGGGAGGATGAGGCAGGAGCATAGTGAATTTGAGGTCAGAGGCAGCCTATATAATATGACAAGAATGTTTTTCAAAAATTAAAAATTAAAAGGGGTCAGAGGTGCAACTCAGTGGTAGAGCACGAGCATATGTGAAGATCTGAGTTCAACCCCTGGTAGAGAAAATGATATAAATAAATAAATAAATAAATAAATAAATAAATGTAAATAGACACAGAAAGATGTAAATATTTTTCTACTACCAGTGTGGGTCAGTTGCTTAAATAGCATAAAAAATAATTTTTAATGTCCACAGAAGCTGAATTTTAATTAATCAACAAAATGTCTAGTCACATTTACATGGCAATAATGTCTTATTTGGAATTGTTGTTGTTGTTGTTAGGTGCCGTCGAGTCTAGTCCCACTCATAGTGACCCTATGTACAACAGATCGAAACACTTGCTGATTCTGTGCCAGGCAAACCATCTTATTTATGTTTAAGCCCATTGTTGCAGACACTGTGTCAATCCATCTGCTGGAGGGTTTTCCTCCTTTGAGTTGACCTGCCACTCTTCCAAACATGATGTCCTTCCCCAGGGATTGCTCACTCCTGACTACATGTCTGAAATATGTAAGACGCAGTCTGGCCATTCTTGCTTCGAAAGAGCACTCTGGTTGTACTTCTTGTAGGACAGATTTGTTGGTTCTTTTGGCAGTCCATGGTATATTCAATAGACATCTCCAGCACCACAATTCAAAAGCATCAATTCTTCTCCTGTCTCCCTTGTTCAATGTCCAGCTTTCACAACCATAGGATGCCGCTGAAAATACCATGGCATGAGTCAGACACAACTCATCTTCAATGTGACATCTTTACTTTTCAATACTCTAAAGAGATATTTTGCCACAGCTTTTCCTAGAGCAGTGTGTCTTTTGGTTTCTTGACTGCTGCTTCCATGGGTGTTGATTATAGAGACAAGCAAAGCAAAATCATGGACAACCTCAATCTTTTCTCCATTTATTGTGAAGTTGCGTGCTGACCCAGGCAGAAGGATTTTTGTTTTGTTGATGTTTAGTCGTAACCCACATTGAAGGCTATGATCTTTGATCTTCATCAGGAAATGTTTTAAATCCTCTTCACTTTCAGCAAGCAGAGTTGTGTCATCTGCATAACTCAGGTTGTTAATGAGTCTTCCTCCAGTCTTGATGCCGCGTTCTTCCTCATAAAGTCCAGCTCCTCGGATTATTTGCTCAGCGTATAAATTGAAGAGATAGGGTGAAAGTATACAGCCCTGACTCACACCTTTCTCAACTTTAAAGCACTCAGTGTTTCCTTGTTCTATTCGAACAACTGCCTCCTGGTTCATGTACAGATTTCTCATGAGCACAATTAGGTGTTCTTGTATTCCCATTTTCCGAGGTGTTATCCATAATTTGTTATGATCCACACAATCAAATGCTTTTGCATAGTCAATAAATTTGGAAGTGTATGTATACTACCATATTTTTCATATTATAATTGTTCCTGTCTGAAGTTTAGCAATAAAGACACAGAACCTGGCGATGTATCTAAGTGCATGCCTAGCATTTACAAGGCCCTGGGTTCAGTTCCCAGCACCACCAAAATTAAATGAATAAATGTTGTTGTTGTTGTTGTTGTTGTTGTTGTTGTTGTTGGATGCTGTCCAGTTGGTATCTGACTCATAGCAACCCTACATACAACAGGCGAAATACTATTGTCAGTGCTACTATGCTGTTCATAGGGTTCTCAATGGCGGATTGATTTTTGGGAGTGTGTTGCGGGGTCCATCTCCCAAGCCTACAGCACCTGGTGTTCCCAAGTGGTCTCCCATCCAAGTACTAAAGAGGCCTGACCCTGGTTAGCTTCTGAGATCTGAGGGGACCAGATACCACAGGGCTATGGCTGTAGGCAAATAATAAATAAACAAATAATAGAAAATTAAAATCTGTTCTAGCTCTATTATTCTCATTAATTAGAAATGAATATCAATTTAGTTATGTAAATGTCAAATTCAGAGATACTGATTAGAATTATCCTTTGCATTTGTTTCACTACATATACATCAATCTTACCATAAGTATGTAAAATGTTAACTAACATTTCTTTTAATGTTTGCATTGACTTTTGCTAATTGAGGAAATCATGTGTAATCTAATCAACTACCTTTTAAAATGTAATTTATGTGGAGAAATATATTTCTTATATACATAATAAATATTATTCTGCAGTTTCTTCTGTTTTAAATG
>VMDO01025589.1:0-27981 GCA_007922755.1 Pedetes capensis
ATAGGTTGCCCCTTACCCTCCTCTATGTTTCCCCCCTCACCCCCTTCCCATCTAAGTTTCTCATCCAAGTCTTCTTTATCTTTTACTATATAGTATTTTTCTATATGTCCTTGGGTTCCATTTCTGTTTAAGATAGAAACTTTTCCTGTAGTGGTCTTTGTTTCTATCTTGTTAGAACAATTACATGCGATTTCTAGTCCATTTATATGACAGTGTTTATAAAATCTACAGTAATAGACAGTGCCTTGTTAGGCCTTCCCATTCATTCACTACTCATTCACAGACCTACTCAGAGCAACTTCCAGTTCTACAAGTTCCATTCATGATGAGTGCCCTAGACAGGCACACCATTTTTTATCTTTTATACTGTACCTTTACTGTACATTCTTTATTTTTATATATGTTTAGATACTCAAATACCATTGTATTACACACGCCTCTGGTATTCAGTACTGTAACATACTGTACTGATTTATAGCTTGGGAGCAATAGGCTGTATCATCTAGCCAAGGTGTGGTTTATAGTTTTGTTTGTTTGTTTTTGGTCTTGGTTTTGGTTTTTTAAGACAGTTTCACTGTTCTAAGTTAGTCCAAGCTGGCCTAGGATTCACAATTCTCCTGCCTCCACCATTCAAGTGCTGGGATTACAGAAGCATATGCCCCCCACCCAGCATTTACACCATCTGTGTTTATATAAGAACATTCTGTGACAATTGCATGGCAAAATCACCAGACAAGGCATTTCTTAGAATGCATCCTCATCATTAAACAACATGTATTTGTAGCAGAGTCCCTTACCCCCAAGTTCCTCAGAGGTGACTATTTTGGCCAATGATCCAAAATTAATGGATATCACCACAGAGAGTGGGATGCATTACAGGATAGGAATGCTGAACTGAGAAAACCTAAACCTTCAATAATGAGTGATAAACATGCTTACCCTTTGATCTGAAGAGAGATACTATCTTTATTTTTCAAAGCTACTTGCTGTGAAAACAGAAAAGGTAATGTGAAACAGAGGACAGTCAGTGATTCATTCACAAGATGTGCAGAAATGCAAGAGACCCACAGGGAATTACCACCCAACAATGTGTACCTAAAATTTCTAGGTTGTCTTAGCGTGTAGTAAAATTTCCCATTAGCATGTCATTTGTTGAATGACAGAGGCTGGGGCCAAATCAATTAAATTTTTTTCATACACAGTTTAATTGACGCTACTATCAGACTCCACACAGCAGGATGAGACCAACCTGTAGCATAAATCTCAACCATGCCCTTCTGAATCCTGTACCCAACCAGTTGGGGGGGGTGGAAATCCCATAAATAAGCTACCTTAGAAAGTCAAGTGTCTTTTTCTAGTTCCTGTGTTGACTTTTCCACTAAACTTGAGGAATTAATCCAGGTATAGCTGGATACATTAGAATTCACAGACTCTATCTTGGCCACAAGCAGGAAGTCTAGGGTAATTTTGTCACTTATAACTACACTAGTCTGTGAGGTGAGGTGTCCCTGAATGCCTTCTATAATTAGCGTCATGGGTCATTTTAGCTAAAGTTAAGGACACATTTTATATCACCTTTTCAAATTAGATGATTCTTGTCATAGGGATAACAACCCACAAAGTGTGAATAAAAAGTGACTCTCTTATTCCTCTGGAAAGCTCCCCTGATTAACCAAGGCCTCATTTAGGAGAGATCTTTGCAGTTAGATAAAGACTGAATGATGTACTAACAATATTTCCTTAAATACTTGAAAGTACCTTAAGTTACCCCTAAGATAGATGCAACTCATTATATTTTGAGGAATGAGGCAAAGTAATGCCTAACTTCTACACAATAAGTAAAGTACCAGGGATACATAAGGTGCCTATGATTATCCACAATTTGGGGGCTTTTGTAAGTGAGAACAGTATGAATTTAGGATACAGGTAATTCCATCCATGATGGCCTCTAAGTCAGCTGGTAGGCTTAAGGGTTCCCAGGTTAGTTCTTCCCCACACATTTGGCACCTTGTTGTGGGGCAGGGGCTTGCATGTGCTGAAAGCTAAGGCACTGATATTTCAGGAAAATGAACCCCTCAGGTTGGAAAGCATTCAAAAGATGACTGGGGAAGGGTTACTGCCTCAAAGTGGAGTTGACCTTAATGACAGGAATGGAATAAAGCCCCTGGGACCTCTATTTGCTGATGTGGCACGACTCAAAATGAAAAGAAACACAGTGACTGCAACAATCAACTCAAACATAAAAAAAGATCATGTGTATGCCACAGTGTCAGGTAGTGTTTTGTTCTGTTGTACACTGGGTCACTATGTGTCGAACCTGACTTCAAGGCACCCAACAACAGTTTAGTTCTTATAAGTAAGTCTAATTCTTCATGTTACAGAGATTGAATGAAGGAAGTAAGTCCAATCTGTCTTGTATATTTGCACCAGCATCCAGGTAGTATTTATCTACCCAACAGAATGACTGACTAATGGCTATGGTAAGGGAGGTGAGGAAACCATCCAGAGATGTTGATCGGAGCTTTGCATAGGAAGTGCCAGAGCGGGGGCCATCTCCTGCTGTTTCTGATGGACTTCTTTTAGTAAAGTTAAGGAGAAAGGTGTTCAAATAGTGGTCGATGCCTTCTAATGAAGGATTGCCAGTCCAGGAGTCAATTAAATTTAAGAAACATGTATAGTTTTGGAAAGCTGCACTAGGACATTTTCCTTTGTGAGGAAGGCTCCTAAAGTGATTCTGCCAGATAGATTTCATTACTATCTGTCCTGTTATGCTAACAAGGTCAGAGGTATTCCTTCCCCAGATACAAGGGTAGTTGCTCTCCCTTCACTGCCCAAAATCAGAAAATCAGAGTGTCTCTTATCACTAGCTATACTTACTAGCACTCAGTTTCTCCAGTTAAAAGTGTCAAGTTCAAGATGAATAGTGAACACTTTTTTATAACTTATAGAGATCCACAGAGAGAAACTTTGGAATATTCAGCTTGTAATATACTCAGCTAACTTGTCATTGAGCCTGCAGCCATACCACTGGTGTCTGATCTTAGAATCAGATTCCCTAAGACACCCTAGGAGAAATACAAATAAAATCACATCTAGATAAATCATAGTAAAATTGCTAAAAAACATAACCCATAAGAAAGCCTTATGGAAGCCAGAGAGGGGAAATTAAAGCTTTACTTCCTTTAAAGAACAAAAGTAGCAGAAAGGACAGAAGCCAGAAAACAAAGAATGACATATGTGTTGCAATAATAACCACTATCCAAAAATTCTACTCATAATGACAACATCCTTCAAAATTGAAGGTGAAATACAGTTTCAGAACACAAAAGATGTGAGAATTTATCACTAGTAGACTTGCAGTCCAAGTAAGAATAAAATGAATTTTTTAAGTGAAAGAAATTTGACCAAAGACAAAAGGATGGGAATATGAAAAGAAACAAAGAGCAAAGAATGGGGTAACTGTTTTTGTGAATCTAATTAAATACTGACTCTTTCAAACTATAACCAAGAAATAGAGGGAAAAAATGCTACACTAATCAAAAATTTAAAACAGTTGAAAAGATTATGGAATAAACAAAACAAATAGAGAACAAATAGTAAAACGGTAGCTATGAACTCAAATATATGAGTAATGATATTAAAGGTAAAATAATTCACTAATTTAATTAAAATATAAATATGTAAGACTATTAGATCAACAGAACCTAACTATGTTGTTGTTATTGTTGTTGTTAAGTGCCATCAAGTCATGTCCAACTCACAGTGACCCTCACAGGGTATTCAATGGTTGTTTCAGGATTGCTTCAGGAGTGGATTGCCACATCATTCTCCCATTTTTGCAGTGCTGGGAATTGAACCAGGGACCTCAGAGACAAACCCAAGTATATGCTACTTTTAAAAGACATATATTAAATATAAGGAAAGATAAAAGTTGAAAGTAAATGAATAAAAAATTACAATGTTAACATTGAAAGAAAACTATTGCAGCTATAATACTTACAAAATAGACTTGTCTATGAAACAGAGGGGCTGGTATTTAGCTCAGTTGGTAGAGCGCTGCTCTGCAGTCTCTGAGGTCCTGAGTTCAATTCCCAGCACCACAAAAATGGGAGAAGGACCTGGCAATCCACTCCCAAGGCAATCCTGAAACAGTCAGCCATTGAAAACCCGATGAGGGTCGCTATGAGTCGGATACCGACTTGATGACACCTAACAACAACAACAACAATGAAACAGAGAGATTAATGTGATAAAGGACAACTCATGTATATAAAAGAATTGACACACAAGGAAGATATAACAGTTCTAAATTTGCTAGTACCTAAGAACACTACTACAACTATTATAAACTACTTTATATATAAACACTGTGTCCACAAATGCAGAATACACATTTTGTTTTCAAGAGGACCTGAAACATTTATCAAAATTGACCATTCTGGACCATAAAACAAGTCTTAACATAATTCAAAGTTTGAAATCAACAGAATATAAGCTGGATGCCATGGCACACACCTATCATCCCAGAGCGAAGGGAGTCTGAGGCAGGAGAATCATGAGTTCAAGGCCAAGGACAACTTATGAAACTTTGAATGACCCTGTCTCAAAATAAATGAAAGTATAGCATATCCAAATTTGAAGTATCTTAAGTGAAACTTGTGCCATCCGATGAATACTACAAACATGAGAAAGATAATATACTGTTGTTATAAACAATTATATGACAACCATTGGAAAATTCAGAATAAACTTGATCTTAAAAAAAAGTTGCCAAAATAAACTATAGCAGAATTTAAAAGGCATGACTAGTTCTGTATGTACGTATGGAAGAAATAGAATCTATACATTAAAATTTTTCAGACGGAACACTCCAGGCTCAGATATCATTCTTAGTGAATTGTAACACTTAAGGAAGAAATAACATAAGTAAAGTTAAAAGTAAATAAAGGTAAAAAAGAGTAGACCAAAATCTTTGGTCTCCAAATATTTGAAAACTTAATCTAAATGAGTAATATCCTCAAGGTCTTAGAACTTTCAACTGTCAAAGTATTACTTAATTCACTAAAGAGAAAAACTACCTGAAAGCAAAAAGACTATGGAATGAGTAACAGAATAAAGAATTCAGAATCACTAATTATAGTTTTGTAACCACATATGCAAACTCTAGTACCTACCTGTATTTTATTTTTTCCTTGTTACATTATGTGGATATTTCTATTTTCAAAATAATTTTTGTTGTCTCCTTTCTCTCTGTTAGTTTATATAGACAATATTGGCTTTGTCTACAGCCATACCACCCTGTTGTCCAATCCCATCAGATCTCCTAAATTAAGCAGAGTTGGCCTGGCTAGTCCTTGATAGGAGACCACCTGGGAATACCAGGTGTTGTGGCTTAGGAGAAGGACCCAGCACCCACTCTTGAAATAATCAGCTATTGAAAACCCTATGAATAGCAGAGAAACACTGACACAGTGCTGGGCACAGCACAGTGTTGGGTAATATTTCATTCTGTTGTTCATAGGGTCACTATGAGTTGGACCCGACTCCACCACACCTAACAACAATATATTGACTGTAGTTAACCTGGTAATTTACATCTTACAGGGTGTATGCACAAGATCATGTCAGAACAGAAGGAGGAGAGGAAATGTTCTACAACTTTAGGCTAGTCACTGAATACAGTAGCTGAAGAGCCATGGTGTAGGACAGCTGAGTAGGAAGTAGATTTTGGCCCAAACACTAGACTCCTTATTGCTGGGCTTAGGTTCTCCTGATCCTGTGAAATATCCAAGAGTGCTAATGGGTTCTCCTCCACCAAATATTTACTGGGGAATCATGAAACTCTAATCCAAATGGTCATCATCAATGTAACAAAGGGGATTTTAAAATAAGTGTTGCAAGTGACATACATAGTAATGAGAGACTGGAGCACAGAGCGAGGTCCCTCAGATTGCTGCAGGTCACACCCAGAGGCAACATGTCTGAGTAATTCCTTCTGAGCACAGCATAGCTCAGTGATGTTACTGGATCTGAGCCTATGAAATATGTTGGGTTTTGATAGTGATCAAGATTACACATCAACTGATAAGTGAGTGGACAAATGGATTAACATCGTACTGTAAGTATGAGCCCAAGAATGTGTTTGAAAACAGCTGCTATGAAAAATACTGGAACAGAGCCATGATAACAGACCAACACATTTTGGCCCCCAGGACAGAGAGTCGGCTGTTTGATGGACTTAATAAAAGTGTTGTATTTTCTGATACTGCTTCTCCAACAAGCTCAAATCCCCTGAGAGAGAAGCTAAAGAATGAGCTTCTAAGCGAGCCCTCAGTAAATCAAAAGGGAAGTCCAAGTGCAGGAACAACAGGCCAATTATCAACTCAGAGACATGGGTGGTTCCCCACATGTTGCCTAACGTTTCATTATTTTCTTGGCTAAGTTCAAAAAGCAGTACTTCTGGTCACCTGTCATAGCAGGAGATTTTTATCTCACCAGGAGAAGATTTTCATATACTTGGAAAATTTCCATCTTATCACAAAATGCTATGAAGGAACAACAGCAAGCACATTTTCTTTCTTCCCAAGAAGCTAAAGTAGAATTTTGACATACATAGTACTTAACCTTAAAAACAATCCCTTGGAGCAAATGGGAAGGAGGGGATTAAATACATTTGGTTTATGGAACATTCAAGACTTTCAAGACTTGCACAAAAAGTAAGTGGCAAAAATAGTCAAGAATAGGATGAAGTGCCTGAGCTACCAACCTCGTGGCCTTTCTTAGCTGTAGCTGGTTTTGGTTATTGTTATTGTTTTTGTTTGTTTGTTTTTATGGTATTAGGGAGTTGAACCAAGGGCCTTGCACATACTTTGCAAATGCTCCACCACTGAGCTGCACCCCTATCCTCTTTTGTACTTTTTATCTTGAGACAGGATCTTGCTAAATTACACAGGGTGCCTCTGGCCTCGAACTTGTGACCCCTCTGCCTGCTCCCAAGTTGTTGGGATTGTAGGTGTGAGCCACCACACCAGGCTAACTGTAGCCTTTTTTGATGACTTTTTGGACCCAGTGCTAGCCATAGGAAGCTCACTTCACAATCTAGTCTTCTATTCAATCAATAAACATCTGCTGATATTCACTGTGCATAATCTGACTAGGTTTGAGGTGGGTATTGTGGTTGATTAGGTGACATCTGTTCCATTCCTCCTCCCTCGAATGGCATCTTAGTCTGTTTGAGCTGCTAAAGCAAAAATACCATAAAGTGATTGGATTATAAACAACAAAAATTTCTCACAGATCGAGAGGCTGGGAAGTCTATGATCAAGATGCTAGCAGTTTCAGCATTTGGTGAGCTCTCTCTCTTGGTCTCTGTCTCTGTCTCTGTCTCTGTCTCTCTGTCTCTCTCTCTCTCTCTCTGCTTCATCAATTGAGGCTATTTGCAGCATCCTCATGTGGTATAAGGGGCAAATCAGCTCCCTCAAGCCTCTTTTGTAAGGGCATGAATCCCACTCATGAGGATTTTGCCCTCATCACCCAATCATTTCCCAACAACTCCACCTCTTAATACCTTCACCCCGGGGACTAGGCTTCAGCATGTGCATGTAGGGGGAAACACACATGTTCACATCAGAAGGGGTAGAAGCAAAGCTGCTCGGGGAACTGCCCACAGATGGGCCTACAGGGTTACCCTGTCCCCCTGACAATGGCTGGTTTAGGAAAGGGCATGTGCCAAGAGAGAGATTTTCTGGAGGCTTCTGAGGAAGTCCTTTCTCCTTCTTCAGAGAGAGCAGCAGGAAAGCAGACACTCCCCTGCCAATTGCTCCTGGCAGTCTTCCCACAGTCTTCCCAGGAGAGCCGCCTTAAGATTCAACTGACAGCGGCAGGGAAGATGAAAAGACACTAAGTCCTTGATGACATCACTGAACTTCTGGACCTATGAAAGCTGAAGGCCACCCCTCTTCTTGTTTTCCTCTCATGTGTGAGCTAAAGGAAAACTTTATTTTATAGGCTAGATTGAGTTGATTTTCCTATTGTTTATGGCTGAAAACATTCTAGTACAAAAGGATTAAGAAAAAACTATGCATGCATGCCAAAAAAGTCTCTATCCCCACTTCTAGATCCTCCTTCAGCTATCATTCCAACCCCTCAGGACCGGGTACTCTGAACTCCAATAGCCCCTAATGCAGAGTCTCCATTTCCGCACCAAGCTCTCCTCAGCCTGATTCTCTCACACCATTCAGTGGCTATTGTCCAAGCCACTAGAAACCTGGGTTTATGATAGGATCCATTCTTATGATACAATCTTGTGTAACGTTGGGCCAGGGTCATGTTAGGGTTAGAGGAATTACCAGCTTTTTAGATTTTATCCGTGGCTACATCCTTCTAGCTGTGCGTCAAGCCTTCTTCCTGGCCTTTTGTTCTTAGTAGAAAGGGGAAGAAGGCAGTGTTGTCTTCTCCATTGTCATTTTCCAGTCGCACATAGGGATTTGCATTCTCCCTGAACTTTCTTGTCTCCAGTGTATACAGACATAACTCCTTTTAAAGTGCCCTGTGTCTCCAGGTATTCCTGACTTGATGGTGTCCCAAGATCAGCCTGAAATAGGCTGCAGGTGTCCAGAGTGGAGCTGTCCAAGAGAGGCTTCTCACCTAAGAATAAAGCATCCAGCATGACTAAAACTCCCTGCTTTGCTAGGGGTGCCCACAAGAGCTGAGGGTCTGTGAATGGGGACCAGAGTCAGACGCAGGTAATTTCATGAAACCCATTCATCAACCGGGTTAAGGGTAGAGCCATGGTACCTCTGCCACGGGAGTGAAGGAACATTGGCTTGGAAGTTAGAGTGACTGGACTCACTGATCACCTCCCAAACTAATCAGCTTTGTTACAATTGACAAAATCCTTAATTTCTCCTTCTTATAGGATGGGTCAATGATTACTACCTCCAGGGGTTCTTTTGTAAAAAATTTTTAGACTGATAAATAATTGTACTTATTCATAGAGTACAATGTGATTACCATGTGATATTTTAATATATGTATCCATTATAGAAAGGTTAAATCAAGCTAATTAAATCTACTACTTCACCTACTTACTGTATTTTATTGCTGATGTGTGAGCATTTCAAGTCTACTCTTTCAGCATTCTTGAAATAAATATACAATACACAGGGTGGCTGGGGTTCAGTTGGTAGAGTGCTGCACTGCATTTTCTGAGGCCCCTCATCCAATCCCAAGCACCATAAAAATGGGAGAAGTGTGGCAATCCACTCCTGAAGCAATCCTGAAACAATCAGCCATTGAAAATCCTATGAATGTTGCTATGAGTCAGACCAGACTCAATGGCACCTAACAACAACATTGTTGACTGTGGTCGCCAAGATAATGAGTTAAAAACAGCTAATGCATAGCTTCATTGGTCATACTTTTGTGGATCCTGAACTCTCTTTTCCTTTGTGTGAAATCTAAACCCACCCAAAAGACTGCCTCACATATGGGAGGAAGTGAGAACGTAGTGTTGGGAAACTACAAGATTTGAAGATTTGAAGGAAAAAGCGCAAGTGAGGAATCTAACAATTAAATTAAAGATTCAGTTCTTCAAACTGGGTGCCTGGGGACCTCACTCATCCTCTCCAGGTTTAGCCTCCTTCTCTGTAAATGACAGTGTTGGATCAAATCATCTCTAAGCACCCTTCTGAGACTCTCTTCTCAGAATCCTTTCAGGATTTGAGGAGGTGGAAAGTGACACCTCTGGCATTCCAGGTAAGGATGACAGGGGGGTAAGTTTTCATCTGCATACACTTCCTCTTCCCTTTGTGCCCTCTCCTTTGAGCACTTCCTGTAGACTCTCTGTCCCAGGGCCACTGGCTCCTGTGTGCCCTGCACTCACTCCCACCCTTCTATTTCACAGTCCTTGGAGAAGTCAAGTGGTTGTGCCTTGGCAACCCCTTTTAAATGGACTGAGTATTGTGTTTGATTACATACTTCCATAATTCTTTTAGTGCTGAATGTTTACCTAATTATTTCTTCTTTCATTCTACTAGTTTCAAATTAGAGGTTCATTGCTTTAGGACTTTTTGCCTGGGGGATTCTATGATGGAATTTAACCAATCCAATAATAGCCCTTTTAATTTTGTCCCTGTGACAATTTCCCAGGATCTGATCTTTGCTATCTTAGTAGAAACAGCTCCTCTGTGTTTGTGTCCATCTAGACACAAACACCTTTCACAGTTTCATCTTGAGCAGTTCAGACAGTTTCCTGATAATGGTGCCATGGGCTCTGTCTATTCAAAAATGTTGCTTTCTTACTGGCTGCCCAGGTTGAGGTCCTGTTTTTCTACTTCTTTTCTAATAGATTCCCAAACCAGGCTTTATTTCCAGCAGAACTGCATGCTTGGAAGTTGAGTGAGAATGGGGAACTCAGGCCATGTGTGTTGAGAAATCCCAGGTGAGGTGTGCTGAAAATGCAGATTTCTGACCTCAGGCATGGTGCCAGAAAGAAGTTTTAATGTCCAAATGTTTTATGCCTCAAAGATAGGCCCTTGTGGTTGTTGGTTTAAACCTGCATACTACACAGGAAGCAATCTGATATCCCACTGACTGGAACCCATAAGGTAATTCAAAATCGCTTCGATCGAAGCCAACAACTTTGCTGAAGATTTGATACTCTCTAGAGATGACTGCCCAGAGTAGGTGAGTAGTATAACAAGGTGTTCCACCCCCAACCTCCCAACATTTAGCAGATTCCACATATTAGAGGTGAATTTAAATTTTTAAGTATTAGGATAATGAAGAATTAAGAATTTGTATTAGTCTTTATACCCAGTATTTCTTGGCATTCCATAGGTTTTCAAAAATTTCTGAACCTTCCAATTAAAAACTTAGATCTGGTCTTCTCATTGTTTAGCTGCAAAGCAAGTAAATTTCTCCAGGAAAGAGGGATGCTCTCCCATTCTGGTCAAATAATGGTACAGTGTGGCACTAATGGTCTTTCTAGGAGATACTTCAATTCCATATGGTGATAAGGTGACTTAACCAAATTAAGATCTTCTAAAAGATCATTTAATACAATAAACATTTATTGAAAATCTCTACATGCAAAGTACTAAAGACATTATTTCTTCTCTTTGGGGCCTATATGGTTAACAGACAGATATAGATATATAGGCAAATGCCTACATTAAAAAATAGATTTTATAAAAACAATGACAAGTAATGTCAGAGGAAATTAATGGCCCCAGGAGCATCTGCAAAGTCTTTTGAAGGAAATGGCCTTTGAGCTGAGCCCTGATCAATGAGGAACACTCCTAGGATTAGAGGTGATGGGAGAATGTTTCACATGAGGACTCCTAAGCTTCAATTAAAGAAGGGGAATGCAGACACAGGTAAGAATCAAAATGTGGACTGTACAGTGTATCTGGGAAACATTGCTTTAGTAGAGAATTAAAGGCCAGGTTGGAGGACAGCAAATGCCAATCTGGGAAGTTAGCAGTTTTTCTAATCTCACTGGTTTTTCCAGTATTGCTCAAGGGAATCATTCACCAACTTGGTGTAAGTAATCCAGAAAACACTATATCAAGTTGCCCACAAGAAAAGAAACTCCACAGAAAACCAACACCTCTTGCAAATCAGCATCTGTACTTTGGAGAAAGCGCCCCTTAAACATTCCATTCGGACTCCAATTGGAAATCATTTTGTTTTCTTTGTCCATGGCTGATTAGGCTGAACCTAACAACAACAACATGTCTCTTCCAAGTAGGAGTTGTGCAGGCCCCTTATGCTTTCCTTCCAGCTACTCTGAGGGTTAATAGTCTATACCACCGAGGTGCTCTCCAGAACGTCTTGCGACATTTTATGTAGTTCCCATAATACTGCATTATAAATCTTCCTCTCCTAAATATATCCCTTACCATGGATGAAAATCCTCCCATCCATTTTTACATGATACAATAAGACTCAGATGACAAAAACTTAATTTCATTTTTCTAGGTGAATAAAAAGAATCAGCAAAATCAGTGGCATGCTCTAAAAGGCACACTCCAGAGGCAGTGGGGTGTGTGGATAATAGGGTAGACCTGGGCTGTTGGGAGGGTTTTTACCATGCTCTAGGCAAGAGGCAATAAGAGCCTGAATTAAAGCAGTAAGACTTAAAACAAAGGGCAGATACAGGAGGCATTTGGGGGACAGGATCAAAAGGGTTTGGCAACTGACTGAAGACCCAGGGGCAGGAAAGGTGTCAGGCAGAGTTAAGGAGATGATAATACCATTCCTCCAGGAAGGAAGACCCAGAAGGAGCAGCAATTCTAGGAGGGGATAACTTATTTTAAAAATTAACAAGAATATGGTTGGCTTCTATTTGCTGAATTTTAATTAGTTATCATTTGGGTGAACATGTATAATGTTACCATCCAAACTAGGACACCATTGAGACAGAAAGGGAATGCTTTCATGACTGTACCAGGACAACAGGTCTGAACTAAGATTGTTCCAAGTGTACTCAGATGTTTGGGTCACCCCATCCCTTCCAGTGTCCGCTTATTTGGAGGCTAGTGTTAAAGAACCTGGCTCAGAGTTCAATGACTTGTGTGATCTTCGAGTTATAGCACATCCTCAAAATCTCTATAATACAGTTTTTCAGTAATCCCAGAGAGTCCTTTCAACTCCATTTCCTATGTCGAGTACCAGCTGGAACAGTCCCCAGCACAGGAGACTCACTCTGACATTCTGAAGCCTATCTTATTTTCAGACAGTGTATTTGGGCAATATTCTTCTTCATTACTCTTAACTAAAATTGACTTCCTTGTAAACTCTACACATAAGTACTAATAGTAATGCTACTAATAATAATTCACCAATATTAAAATAGTTAACAGTATTGGGCATATCCAAAGGCTTTACAAGTATTATTTTTGTAGCTCTCTAAACATGGATTTTACATTTATTTACATGGATCTATTTACATGGATTTTACAGATGAGGCAGGAGACACTGAGAGGGAATGTTATTAACAAGGACACACTACCAATAAGTACTAGAGCACAATTTGAACTAGATGCTGCCTTCATAGTCCCAAAGCCCTTATTCATTCTGCAACACATTTCTGCATGTCACAATAGTTTGCTTATGGAAGAATGCAGACTAAGCACACTCTCTCTTCTATACATCAGCCCTGATGATATTTGAAATAACTGTAATTTCTTTTCTTGCTGACCCTGATTCCATCTTCCCCATGTCTTCCTTGCCAACAGGCATCAGCATTTTCTTCTTAAAATTTCTGGGTCACTCTGGACAAGTTTTAATATAGGAATATCCTCTTAAAATATGAGGCTTGGGATCAGATGTAACATTTTAGGTGTTCTGGAATAGGCACAGATGATAACAAGCTCACAGCTTACCCTGTCATGGGCACTAGACTTCAGCACAAGATACAGCCTCGAAAGGATTCATTTTTCCCTTTTATCACTATCTCCTCTCCACTGATCAGTTGTTGGCCACACATATGTCAAGTTATCAGTTTCTTCCAATGGCTTAGCTTAGAGGATGCATCTTGATACAACTCATCATTGACTCTAAATGTAGGTTTTGGTAGTAGTGTATACAGTAGATAAAAATCTATTTTTGCTCATTAGAAACTTCTTCTGATAAGTGTTTTTCATTTGATATATCTGATAAGTGTTATATATTGGTAAGTTATATATTGTTAAGATATATTTATATGTGGTTTTCATTAGATATATGTGTCTTTTAGGCTTTGTCCAAAATGCAAGCCAGATCCACCAGTAGGGCCCAGCAGCAGAACTCACAATCTAAATTTATCCAATCACATTCCAACCTCCTGCTTTAGTGATAGATACAGAAATGGGCAGAGTAGGTTAGTAAGTATAACAGTTAGTCATTGTTATAATAATGCTATGTAACAAGTTATTCCAAAACTCAGTGGCTTATTACAACAAGCATTTAATTCCTTCTCACATTTCTGCAGGTAGTTGAAGTGACTAATAAAAGTTGGCTTGGATGGTGCCAACTCTAAGACCTCTTTGTCATGCTCCTCAAACATCAGTGATAATGTCCAGGGTTACTCCCTGGATGTGATAATGTCCAGGGTTACTCCCTGGATGAAACACAGGTGTTTCATCTTCCTTGCACAACATGTCTTTTATACAATGCATGCTCTTCTTATGATGAAAGGCAGGGGTGCAGCAAGAGAGCAAACCCAACTGTATACACAAGCTTCTTTGTGTATCACATTCACTAGCATCTCATTCATCAAGCAAGTCCCATGGTCAAGCCCATGACCAAGGAGAGAAGTGTACACTGCCTACCATCAGGCCATGGCAAGAAGGTAGATATAGAAGACTGCTACAAGAGAGTACAGAACTAAGACCAAGAAATAACTCAATCTAACACAATGATACAGTCCAGGCCAATGGAATTCAATTCTAGACTTCATTTGTGCTCTCCAAGAAGCAAACCCTACTTGCAATGGACAGGATGCTGTGACGAAGGAAGCCTAAGGTTTGGGACCATCACTTGGAGCAAGAATTGAGCCACTCCAGAGAAAGGAGAGCCTACAGGTAGAGTCAAGTGGGAAGAGTTGATCCCTCACTTAAGCTATACCTGAAGTCAGTGTTATCTGGTGAGTAGTATTCAGTTATGTAAGGCAATGGGCTGAGGTTTAGCTTAATTAGTAGAATGCTGCTCTGTGATCTCTGAGGCCCTGGCTTCCATCCTTAGCACCACAAAAATAGGAAAAGGACCTGGAAGCCCACTCCTGAAGCAATCCCTAAACAACTAGCCTTTGCAAACCCTATGAATAGAGAAGAGCACTGACATAGTGCCAGGCATGGCACAGTGTTGGGGAGTGTTTTATTCTGTTGTATGTAGGGTCACTATGCAGCTCAGACATGATGCCATGGCACCTAAAACAACAACGTGAGGTAATACATTCCCAATTTTGCTTCAACTGATTGAGTTTGGCTTTCTGTCACTTGCAGACAAAGGAGTCCTAACAGCTACGGTGAATGAGTGAAACTGTCTCCAAAACTGAGCTATAGACCATGATTATTGAGTCTATAACTACCCTTGCCAGAGTTTATGAGATGCATCCTTCTAGCCCATTCATCACAGTTGAAGTCCTAGCTAGGTCATGACATGCAACACATGACACTAGGCCACTTTGTGATGCTCCTCAAATGAGTTTTGAAATAATTTCTCATCATTTATAGCTTAGGCAGATTTTCAATGATATTTTATCCCCTTAGGAAGCCTTTTTGCCTTAGTTGACTTCAAATATTTCTTCATATATGAAGGAAAAGTAATTGAGTTTAAAATTCCAGGATAAAGGCGCAAAAGAAGAGTTATTATTTTTCAGGTAAAAACCAAAAAAAGTTTATGATTGCATTGAATTCTTGGCCTGTGCAATTGTTTTTATTGTTGTTGTTGCTTTTGTTTTGACTATATAAGGAAGAAACAAGATATGGCCAAAAAAGCCGTTGATTTCAGAACCCAGCAGCTTTTTCTAGGCCCATCACATTAGTCTGTGTGAGTCTCAGTTTCCTCATCTGTATAAAGAGAATAATTTCTTTTTTGTATGATTTATGAGGTTATAATGATCATAGAGAATGAATATGAATGGGATATTTCTATTATTTTATTTATAGTATAATTTCCTAAATGTAACACATTTATAGAGAAACCTCTTCATTCAAGATACTTGGATTTTTTTTAAATGCTTTATGGGCCATGTAGCTAGATAGTTCCTAGTATCGCAATCATAACATTAGATGAAAAGGAGGCCATATCTTCTCAAGCTTTCATAAAAACAAGACTGCCTTTCCTATAAGATCTCAACCAAGCCTTCTCTCCCGATTTATAGGCTAGAAGTAGTTCACATGTCCAACTACTAAAACAAACACTGTCCAGAGGAGTGAGGCAGCTATGCCTGGCTGAGAGCAGACATGTCTTGTACCCAATGCCATGTGCAAAACAGACTATCCCTGAACAAGACCAAGGTTTACTTCTTAAGAAAGAGGAATGGTAGTGAGGTTGGGGGCTGACAGTGTCTGGTACAGCACTTACCAAATTCTGCTGTACAATGCCTGGTTACATGTCAGAATCCCCCAAAGCTCCAACCTCTGGGGCAAGAGAGGCAACATCTTATCACCAGCACCCAGTACAATTTCTGAAACCCAGTATAAACTCTATAAGCCCTTACTGAATTTGATTATCAGATGTTAAATCCATTTCAGCTGTAAAGTTCTAAACATGTTTCAATGGTAGCCTGACAATCATTTCTACTCTTTTCTCTGTGCTGGGTAGAGACCTGGCAGGGAGGAAGCAACACCCCATGGAATGTATAAAACTCCTGTTGGCCTTCTGTGAGTCTTTGATTTTTAGAATGATTTCATTTCCCTGCCCCCTTTACATTATTATCTAAAACCTTTAGAACTAATTAGAAGTGGGAGGATCAAAGATGATATATTTTAAATTTGCTTCCCGCCTCACCCACTTAAAGTAAAGAATCCTGCATAGCCCATTAAGCTGGAGGTACTTGCTGACAGGAAGGAAACCATCTGGTGAACAACTTCTGTTAATTATGTTGGAACACACTAACAAGAATAAAGAACAGCCCTTAATGACCTTCCCCTTGGTGGCAGAATCCACTGCAGAGTAGACAGTCATGGCTCTGAGCCAAAAGCTAATGGTTAGTATTGGCACCGAACACTCGGGCTCACTAGGACTTAATAATCTCCTCTCAGTGGAGAAAGTATTTTAGGCATTCACAGCATAAATCCTCCTACCACCTGCATGTAACTGAGCTCCAAAATAGTCATTTAGGGCATTATTTGGAATCCCTCAATAAATGTGAATCTGGGTGTTACCTTCTCTGTATCTTTCTCTGCTTTTGGACACATCGAATAAGACCAGACAAAGGTTTGCATTTTGTTTCAACTAATAACAATATTTAAATGTTACTTGGCAAAGCACTGCAGTAATTATTGCATATCCCAGAGGAATAAAGATACACAAAAATAATTATCCTCATTATGACCTGGATGAGTTCATCATTCATAATAATATTTCTAATTCCATGTTATACTGAAAAATCCAGACAACCCTATGTTACCATGCAAAATGCTGGGTTGAAGCTTTGGCATTTGTATCATGAGTTAGCCATACATATCAAAACATTTGTATTTTAAATTTTCATTTACTTCTTCCCTACTTGGTTTAGGAATGATTTTGAAAGTTGCTTACATAAAATTAAAAAGAAAAACATTTAAAAATTTTAAATGTAATATTTAAAATTTAGAGAAAATTTTAAAACAAAAGAGATAGTAGTAAAATAAATTCAAACCAGGAGTGAGGTTAGTGTACAAATATGCAGGTCAGGAAATCCTATACCTTCCTGGAGGTGGGCCACAAACTTGGATCTAAGCTTCTTAGTTAGTAGCCACTCAGAAGAGGCAGCCACTTGAGTGGGCACTTGGCATGCTCAGAAAAAAGTTTTAAAAGCATCTCAAGCATACAAATTCCATAGTAGCTAAAGTTCTTTAAACTGACTCTCTCATCTAATATATTCACAGTATGTAGGCAGAAAAGGAAAAGAAAGAGAAAGAAAGAAGAAAGAAAGAAAGAAGAGAAAGAAAAGGGGAGATAAAAAGAGAGAGAAGAAGAGAAAAAGGGAAGGAAGAGGAAAGGAAAGAAGGAAGGAAGAAAGGAAGGAAGGAAAGCAGGCAGGCAGGGAAGAAAGAAGAAAGGAAAGAAGGGAAAGAAGGAAGGAAAGATGGAAAGAAAAAATCCTAGGAACTGCTGCTTTAAATCAGGTGGAAAATGTTATCTTAATAGAAATCTTGAAGTTCTGCAGTACAAACTTTCAATATACATAGCTCCTGTTGCTGCTGCTGCTGTTGTTGTTAGGTGCCTTATAACAAATCTGTAAAGAATATGAATCAGTAATATGTTAACATTTAATAACCCAAGGTATTAGCCAAGAAACTGCTTTATGTATGATTTCTTGATATATATTTAAAACTTTCACATGTACATCAAAAATATAATTTTTATAAAGGTAGGTATGTCCAAGAGTTTGCACAGAAGTAACAAAATAAAAGTTGTTTGTGCCTAAATCATCCCATCTGTGTCTCTTGGACAATACTCAATCCTCTTTGCAGCCACATGTATCAAGCAATTGGCTAAATATCCTGGTAGACAGGATGTCTCTTATTTGCATTTGAAGTCCTCTTCTGTTTAAAATATAAATGCAATTAATTTGCATTATTTATTTACTCTGTCTTTCCATACTAATGACACAAAAACTGAAAATAAATATTAGGTCATTGTCAACATACTTCAAAATATCTTGGTGTTCAGTGAATTTAAATGATTTAAAAAAAAAACTTTCAACTTTCTTTGAAGCTTTTGCTGCTGTCCCACCTCCCACTATCATCTATGCGCCCACCACTATCTTTGAAGTTAGCTCATCTGGTAACAGACTTACTGAAAGCTGTAGCACACACCTACTACTCAGAGAGTTAGATGTTGTCCATGTGACAGATTTAATCAGTCCCTTGGTCTCTCAGACATGCAGCTGGTGGTGAATTCTTTTTTGCTAGTGTAATGTTGTAAGTGTCTTAAGTTAAAATTAAAGCTGCCATTAAATTTTCATCTTGTTCTTCAAGGAGACTATTCTCTGGAAGTAGCAAGTGTATACATTTTTATTCGGCAGTGCCAAAGAGATATTTTATCCTACATTGAATCTTTCATGTTCAGAAAAAAATGACCCAATTTAATAGGAAAGTCAGTAAATAATACAAGTTGTTGGATCTGGGCAATCGCCGTCGCCTAGAATTATTGGTAAAAATAAAAATATGACCCCCTTTGGCAGTTTTATGCTACAGATGCTGCATTTAAGATGACAGCATTGAAATACAGAAAAACATGTGGGATTTATAGAAATTCTCTCCATGTCCAGATTGCCTGGCCTCTACAAGTCAAAATGTCACTTCTGAAACACATCATTTACCAGCACTTCAGCAAAACAAACAACCCTTAGAAAAGCCCCCTACAGAACCAAGGAGGTGAACAGTAATAGAGTTGGAATGTCATCAGAATCAGGAGACAATAGGGTTTTCAGATATTGCCAATTTGTTATAGAGAAGTCAGAAAAGGAAAGAGAACTAAGAGGGAATCTCATATAGAAAAAGACAGAAACAACAAAACGAACTTTTGACAATACCAACAAGTGTGTATCCTGGGGGACATGCTGGTGTGGCAGGGTAAGAAAGGATACCAGTTAACAGTGGAATACTTTCCCTATTCTGTGAAGAAAAATGAAAACTCCAGGGATCAGAGAAACATTCTAAAGATTGACGCTTTGCTGTAGTCACTTCCAACAATCCTTCTACAAATTCTATCCCTGGATCCATGGAGAGTCAGGTGATAAGTCTTCACTGCCATGTTAATCAGGATTAAAAAAATCAGTATTTTTAACCTCATTTTAATGGAAGCTAAAGCACAGAAAAGGACACATATTAAACATATACTGTTCCTGAGGAAGGAACTCAAAGGAACTGGTGTTTCTGCTTAGGATATAATATTCACAATGGTTGAGTTCTGGGATCAGATAATCTTGGGACAAATTGTAAGGTCTATCACTTCCCCATTATGCAGTCCCTACTGAGCAAGTTCCCTAACATATTTAACCTTCAGACTTTTCATCTGTCGAATGGAGATAGTACCCTTTCCACAGTAAAGGGGAAAATGTGAATTGTGATGAGCCTTTAGCAAAGTATATGTCACATAATAAACACTCATTAAAGTATAGCTGGCATTACTAGTAACAATACATGAGGATCCTACATCCTAACAAATGTTATGAAATTATTCTCATCTAAGGCATCAAAGTACTGGGTTAGGAGCATCCTACAAGACATAAATCTAAGTATAGGATAGATTTAGGATACAGAGACTATTCTAAGTCATAACAATCCCATGCCTTCTCTGAAAAGATTATGGTACAGTTATAAATTGGTTAAGGAACAGAACACTATGTCCTGAGGCTGTGTTAAATGATGAAGAGAATAATTCATATAGATAGATATGAAACTCTCTTTTATTGCCACTTTTTATTTTGAATGATCTCTAGATCTTGGGTAATTTGGGAGTAAAAAGTCATGATCCAGTTTTGCACAATCATTTTAAAAGAAAGAGTGAAGGCTTTTATCTTGGTTTAGCAATTATTGTGCTTATCTCAGGGGGTAGAAATTTGACTCCTGTATCCAAGAACTTACCTTGTTACAGGCAAATTTCTTAATCTCCTTGTTAATCATCTTCCCCATCCATGAAACAGCATAATAATATTTACTTACCTCATAAGGTGTTGTGAGTCTTAATTAATGCTTGGAAGATTAACATCCTTGGATGAAAGGAACTGTGAAGTATAATTATGATTTTATTTTTGCATGATATATTATGGAACAAGAATTTAAGATGCTATTGCTATGACAAAGGCCAATAAGGATATGTAGATCTATGCATCTGATGGACAACAAAAAGTCTATAAAGTGATTCCCTTTGGAAATGATATGAAGGGTTTCATCAGGGTCTAAGTTTACAATATTTCCTTTTTATCTCCAGCTTCATGAGTTAGCCAGAGAATTGACAATTCCCTCTATCATCGTAACATTTTTACCTTCAGTCTTTACCTGTCCCTTAATCAGAAACACTCTTATTACATTCAGAATTTATTCTTTTCATGGTCAGGTTAAGGGGAAGGACCTCCAAGGATAAGACATCAGTAGTTAGCAATAGGAACACTAATAAGATATTTTTATGTATTTACCTCTTCTTTTTTGTTTTTTCCTCCCGTACATCTTTTGCATCAATGATTCATCTTTTCTGTTCTTCAAGGAAATCACCACAAATCACCTCATCATTGAATGTGAAATTTTAGTATTCAGAAGCACATGGATTATAAATACACTGATCATTCACAGTGACTGTTTGCCCCTTCGTGTTTAGTGGCTAAGAGAGATTTCTGAGAGTACTGAAGGTCTTCATGATGCTTGGAAAACAGTTTGGACTCCTGAAGGAAGCAGGAAGCAGAGAAAAGGATTTCTAATGAAGTTAGCCACTCTACAGAGTCACTGGCTAAAGCACATGTCCAATCACATTTCCGGTCATCTTAAAACTGCCTTCCAGTAGCTCCCCACAGCCTACAGATAAATTCACAAGTCAGGGCCTCATTATAACTTAGCATCAATCTTCATTACAGTCTCACTACTTATTGCCCCTCACCGCAAGCCCTCAGCCCAGATGCTTTTTCCCCAATCCCAATGTAATCACTCAAGACTCCACTCAAAAGTCCTCTCTCACCATCCCAGAAAGTTAGTTATGCCATCTTCTGAGTTATCATAGTATTCATAAACATGTATTAGCTATTGCTGCATTCACCTATGTACATATACCTGTATATATATATACTGGAGATGTATATATGATACATATAAAATAATACACAATATATTTATTTAAATTATCTTATTACATTATTTACATTAAAATTTTTGCTATACCTATTTTTATTTATACTTATATACTTTTATGTATAAATATATACCTGTTTATTTAATTTACATTTTTCCTATACATTTATGGTTATTGAGTAAATATATTCATATAATATATTAAATATTATTTGTTAGTTGTTGTTAGGTGCCGTTGAGTCGGTATCTGACTCATAGTGACCCTCATAGGGTTTTCAATGGCTGTTTCGGAACTCCCTTGGGAATGGATTGCCAGGCCCTTCTCCCATTTTTGTGGTGCTGGGAATTGAACTTGGGACCTCAGAGACTGCAGCGCAGCACTCTAAAGTATACTTATATGTTCATATAAAATGCATTGTCATAGTTTGGATCTGGAATGTCCAGCAAAGGCCCACGTGTAAAGATTTTTTATAGTCCTCAGCTTGGCTTTATTGGGAGATGGTGGAGCCTTTAAAAAGTGAGGCTTAGTGTCAGGTCCTCAGGTCCCTTGTTGTATGTCTTTGAAGGGGATATTAGGAGGCTGGCCTTTCCTCTCTTTCATTTCCCAGCTGACATGAGTTGAGCAATAGGGCCAAATGACCATGGACTGAAACCTCTCAAACTGTGGCCAAAATATACCTTTCTTCTTTATAAATTGTTTATCTCAGGTATTTTGTCACCATGATGAAAAGCTGATTCATACATTCATATATTCATAGATATATATGCCTTGTATATTTTCACATTATGTAGTTAGTATTTTATTCATATATTTAGGTTTATTTATATTTAGTTTATGTTCCATTAAATATTAAATTTAAAGTAAATATAATTATCAAATTCCCTGTCTCTTTCAGTCACCAGGCTGAATTCAGGTCAGGGATTTAGAAAGAGATTAAGATTCAAATAGATAAAATGCCTACCTTAACTGAGCACTTACTCCATGCCAGACACTGAACTAAGTGATCTGTGTACATAATCTCATTTAATCTACACAATTATCAGAGGAGATTGACATTATAATTACCCCCACCTACAGATGAGGAAATGAAAACTCAAACAAATGAGTTAAATTACCACTAGTCTTGAGTACTTAGTTAGACTTCCAGCCCAGGTTCAGTCTTGACTCTAAGTAATCTGGTCTGTGACCACCTAGTAAAGGCAGAAGCAGGGTGAGGATCCTACATTCTAATGGGTAAGAGTAAGGGTTTGAGAGTCAGGCAACTGAGGCTGCATTCCATTATCTCAGACTGATGTGGGTCTGTCATGGCCACATTGTGTGAGTGAGATCCAGCTTTGGGGTAAGTACTGAGATGGAAAAGGAAAATCCATCACCATCCGTTGTTGTTATTAGGTGCGATGGGGTCGGGTCCAACTCATAGCAACTCTCATGGGGTTTTCAATGGCCAATTGATTTCGGAGTAGATTGCCACATCCTTTTCCTATTTTTTGTGGTGCTGGGGATCGAACCCAGAGCCTCAGACAGTGTGAAGCAGCACTCTACCAACTGAGCTAAACCCTAGCCGCTATCACCATCTAGTAAAGGAAAATTTAGAATTTGAATAAAAAAATGACATTGTTACTTCTCCATTGATAAAACTGGAAAGAACATTGGCTAAAAATGACATTGTAATTTCTTCTGTACTCAGTTTCTCCCCCTTTAGATTCTTGCAGCTCAGGGAACGGTAACATTAGCACTACCTGGGACTTATGAGAAAAGCAGTACCTCAAGCTCTACTCCAGACTATATTTGGACAAGATCCTCAAGTGGTTCCTATATGTGACACAGCCTGAGAAGCATTTGCCCATTCTCACTTCCTGCCCAACGTCATTATTTGTGGTTCCAAATAGTGTTTGTTGAATCCTCCAATTTTGTTCCAACAACTTACGTCTAAAAATAAGGTAAGGAAAGTGCGAAAGAAGAGAGGATGATATAGTAAATAAACCAAGAATCGGTTTCCAATATCAGGTTTGCTATAAGCGAGCTGTGTGACCTCACACAGTTTACTGTCTCTGTGACTTAAATTCCTCACATACAGAAGTTTGTGGAGGAAAAAAGGAAAGAAGATTGGAAAGAGGGAAATTATTGTGCATTATTGTAAAGATGACTGTTTTAATTCAAATATTCGCTAAAAAAATATAGATCTGACTAAAAACTTTTAGATGTTTCTGTCTTAACCACTGCTGAGTTCCCAGAGTACACAGCAGTTGCTCTTTTTCCCTTAGACACTCTCAGAAGTCTTTCTCAAAGCTACCAGCACTGATTTCTATTGTTGCTGTCAGGTCCAACTCAGAGCAACTCTGTGTACAACAGAACAAAACACTGACAGTGTGCAATGCTTGGCACTATGTCAATGCCTCTTTGCTATTCATAGGGTTTTCAATTGCTGATTGTTTCGGGCACATTCTACATAGCTTACACGACAGTGTACATAGATTTGCATTCTGCATATTCCTTTATTATAGCAGAGTACTTGACACAGGGTAGGCAGTCAATAAACATCTGTGCCTTTGTATATTTCTAAAGTCAACAGCCACACCACCTTGGTGTCAGATCTGGTCTGATTTTGGAAGCTAAACAGGGCCGGGCCTGGTTATTACTTGGATGGGAGACTGCCTGGGTATACTGGGTGCTGTAGGCTTGAGAGAAAGACCCAGTAGCCCATTCCAGAAACAATCAGCCATTGAAAATCTTATGAAGAGCAGAGAAGCATTGACAATAGTGCTGGGCATGGCACAGTGTTGAGTAGTGCTCCATTCTGTTGTACACAAGATCGCTTATGAGTCGGATTTGACTCAACACCACCTAATGACAATAACAACATATTTCATACATATGTAGATTCATAACTACTTTAGAACTGCATAATATTCCTTAAAGTTAACGTGCTAATTTTTAAACAAGGCGAACATCTTTAAAAGCATGTATTTGAGCCAGGGGCAGTGGCTCATGCCTGTAAACCCAGTGAGTTGGAAGGTGGAAACAG
Source organism: Pedetes capensis (assembly GCA_007922755.1). Taxonomy (NCBI): domain Eukaryota; kingdom Metazoa; phylum Chordata; class Mammalia; order Rodentia; family Pedetidae; genus Pedetes; species Pedetes capensis. Next base: position 24,506 of record VMDO01025589.1, read on the forward strand.
GAGGAGAGCAAGTTCGAGGCCAGGGGCAGCCTACACAAATTAGTGAGATTTTGTCTCAAAGTACAAAGTAAAAATGGACTAGGGGTGTGCCTCGGTGGTAGAGCACTTGCAAGAAGCATGCATGAGGCTCTGGATTCAACCCTGAGTACTGCCAAAATATATATATTTGAATGACATTTCTTTGACATTCATATAAGTGGATTGATTAGAACAAAAGGTATGAGCCTCTTTGTAGTTCTTGGTACAAGCTTCTATATTTTCTTTCTGGTTCCAAAATTCTAGGATTCTGAGAAAGTCCCATCCTCTGGTGGCTTTAACAAATATTAGAAGCCAGCATCCGGCTACTGGTGCCACCACAGTCCTTGAAAATGGCAAGACAGACATTCCCACATTCTTTTCTTTCATGGACAGTTAAATTGGAAAACTTGTGTTAGAAATTAGCTTAAAACCTCCAATGGATAAAATATCATGTTACATAAATGACCAGAGACTAGTTGGATAAGCAAGATAAACTCAGAATTGCATTCTTTCCCAGAATCTCAGAGCAGCACTTTGGAGCATGGATTCACGAGTCTGTTCCTAGCCTATGTTTAAAATATCAAAGAGAAAGACCAGATGTCACAATGAATTAATATCCTGGACTTATAAATCTGGAGACATAGGTTCAAATTCTCCCTAGTTGAAAGTAAATATGAGTTTTCTGGCTTCTTGGAGATCCCTAGTGGATATTTCATTTACCCCCAAGTTTGACAGTTTGACAGGATGATCCCACCATCTTCTTTTTCATTGTGACCTGCAGGCTGAGAGCTCAGAGGAGGTGAGGCAGGTGCCCTAACTGAGCAAAAGGAAGAGCCGACCTCATCTCCCACTCCCCTCGCCACACATACCCCTAGGGATTCTGATCTTTTGTTCAACATTTCTTCATCAAGAGTCACTGAATTACACAGCTGTTGTTTAAGAGAGACAGGAAGTCAAGGAGGAGGGGCCCTGGCCCCTCAGATGCCTTGGTGATGAAGAGTCAAAGGCCATCAAAGTGCAGCTGCAGAATCTGTTCACATAGCCACTGCATTGTTGCTGTCTGTCCAAGTGGACCTCATGGAGGTACTTCCTTGACAAGTGTCCCCTTGGTGGCAAACCCCTCTGTGTGCTACTCAGGTTCAGTGTCTGAGATCTCATCTCAGAGACTCTAGCAAAGTCACGAACATTCTTGTGCCTGATCACCACTTCTTCTGGAGGTCCTCCTGCCAAGTCAGTTTGCATACCTCTTCTTTGTGCACCTATGGCATCCTTCTCACCATCCCAACCCTTTTCTCACTGCCTGTAATAGCCTATACCCGTTTGCTTCCCCCACTGAACTCCAGAATCCACGGGAGCAGAGACTGCACCTGCCCAATCTACCAATGTATACTCAGTGCCTAGTAGAGAGCTCACTTCTAGGTCCATCCTCAGATGCATACCAGTCTGGGCATCTCAATAAGATCTGACTCACACTGGAAACCACTGAGACACTTCTGTGAGAAGAGTGGTGCTGGAGAGCCATACCTGTGCAGCAGACATGGGACCAGGAGGGAGTGGCCTCAGGGTCACTGCCAGCTGGGCATCTCACTCAAGAGAGCCGATTTTCCACCAGAAACCCCCTGTGTGTCTTCACATGAGAAGTGTAGCTGATGTGATGTTCGGAAATGACAAATGATCCTTTTCCCCCCAAAACAAAGCAAAAGCAGGTTGCAAAGGGATCACCCTTTGCTTAACCAATGTCAATTTGGAACCTAGAGTAATTAGATTTCAAGAAAACCTGTAATTAGGAATTTTTTTGTTTGAAAAAAAAAAGGAATTACGTATACTACCTTACTTTGTGTTTTTCTTTCCATTTAAGTTGGGTTTTCTATTTAAGGTATATGTAAATAGACTTTTAAAGAAGCAGAAGAAAATTCTTTCACATTTCCCTTGACAAATTTCCCATGGGATTACCTGCATCAGGACAGTGTGACTGATGTGGGCTTTCTAAACAGGTGGGTTACCCACTTCTCATCCTGTGCACAGATGCCCCGACTTTTTCTTTTCTTTTTTTTTTTCCCCCAGTACTGGGGGTTGAGTGGAGGGCTTCACGCTTGCATGCTTTGCAAGTGTTGTACCACTGAGCTGCACTCTCAGCCCATTGTTTTATTTTTATTTTTTTAGACAGGGTCTTGCTAAATTACGCAGACTGCCTCTGGTCTCAAATTTGCAATCCTCCTGCCTCTGCCTCCCAAGGTGCTGGGATTACAGGCGTGCAAGATGCCCTGCTTTTATTTGAGCTCGGTTTTATCAAACTATGAGCATATATTTCATTAAAAATTTTATGTCATTTAAGACATAGTAAAGACAGTTAAAACATTCTTTCTCCCCACTCCAGAAACCTGGGAATAAACTCTTCACCACTAAAGCAAAGTCCAGAGGAGAAAGGGGCAGCCAGCCAGGGAGGAAAAGGGAACCCAGAAAGCTGATCGATTCAGATCAAGTTAATAACAGACCTGCAAAAACCAGGCTCCCAGTCTCTACCCGGTAGTTGCAGGAATATTCCAGAGTAGCTGGTTCAGTTTGACTTTTCCCCTCAAGAATATTATCCAGAGCTCTTCCTCTCAGTTTCTCTGCAAGTCAATATTTGGGACAATGGTATCCCAACTGTCTTGAGCTTGGGTTCTAAAATTTCCTCCCAGAATTGGGTTTTTAAAGGAAGCAAGTTTCAAACTGTCAGCAAGAGAAGAGCAAAGGCCAAACTGCTCTCATGCTTGAGCCCATGGGCCAATTTGTTTGTAAGTGGATTGGTATGTGGGGAAGATAGAGCCCTCTGGAGGAACTGCTCCATGACTCCCTTTGTTGTTGTTATTGTTAGGTGCCGTCGAGTCGGTATCCGACTCATAGCGACCCTGCGTACAACAGGGGAAACAGTATTGTCAGTGCTTCTCTGTTGTGCATAGGGTTTTCAATGGCAGATTGATTTTTGGGAGGGGGTTGCCAGGTCTTTCTCCCAAGCCTACAGCTTCTGGCATTCCCAGGTGGTCTCCCATCTAGGTACTAACCAGGCCTGACCCTGCTTAGCTTCCGAGATCTGATGGGATCGAATGCCACAGGGCTATACTAGGTTAGAAAACACAATTTCTATTATTAATTAATTTATTTATTTTGAGACAGGATCTCACTATGTAGCCCAGGTTAACTTCAAACTAACCAGGTAGCTCAGGCTGGCCTTGCCATGTGATCCTCCTGCCTCAACCTCCCAAGTAGTGGGATTACGGGGGTATACCAGTACATCCAGCCAGTTAGAGAACATAACTTCCAAAGTATATTCATTTAGTAATCATTTAAAATATTTTAATAAGGACATATAGCTTTTCAAAGCCTATAGTTCATAATCTTTTCTTGCTGGACATGGTGGTGCACAGCTGTAATCCCAGCGACTCAGGAGGCAGAGGCAGGAGGATTGCAAGTTTGAG
>VMDO01025590.1:0-27979 GCA_007922755.1 Pedetes capensis
GAAGTCTTCCCTTTCTTCATTTGTGGCCTTAGTGGTGGGTGCATAAATTTGAATAATAGTCATATTAACTGGCCTTCCTTTTAGATGTATGGATATGATTCTATCACTGACAACATTGTATTTCATGACAGATCTTGAAATGTCTTTTTTGATGATGAATGCAACCCCATTTCTCTTTAGTTTATCATTCCCAGCATAGGAGACCATATGATTATCTGACTCAAAATGGCCCATGCAAGTCTATTTTAGCTCACTGATGCCTAGAATGTCAATGTTTATGCGCTCCATTTCTCTTTTAATGATTTCTAATTTTCCTAGATTCATACTATGTACATTCCATGTTCCAATTATTAATGAATGTTTACAGTTGTTTCTCCTCATTTTGAGTTGTGCCACATCAGCAAATGGAGGTCCCTGGGGCTTTACTCCATTTCTGTCATCATGGTAGACTCTACTTTGAGGAGGCAACTCTTCCCCAGTAGTCTTTTGAGTGTCTTCCAACCTGGGGGCCTCATTTTCTGGCACTATATCTGACAGTGTCTCTTTGCTATCCATAGGGTTTTCAATGGCTAGTTGTTTCAGGAGTGACTCGCCAGGTCCTACTCCCTAGTCTGTCTTAGGCTGGAAGCTCAGCTGAAAACCTGTCCACCATGGATAACCTTGCTCATGTCCGAAGTTACAGTGGCAGAGCTCTCAGCCTCATCGCAACATGCAAGCCCCCACAGTGCGGCAAACTGATAAATGTGTGGGGCAAAATTTATTTGTAACCACCAAAATCAATACTGATAGTGCTTTCTTTCATAGCCATTTGTGGACATGCACAAAGAAGCAAAAATAATTTAATTACTCTGTGTAAACTTCTCTGGAAGATGTTGAACAAATTGATGTTCTCCCTTCCTTTTTCTGCTCTTATATAACAAATAAGTGTCCTTGATGGGGTATTTAGTGCTATATGTATATTTTAGATTTTTGTCATTTTTATTGCTTATTTCAGTTTAAAATAGTCCCCCCCCACACATAGTGCTAAAGTTTTGTCTAGTGTTCTTAAATACAAAGAGGCTGTGATGCGTCTTATGGAGAAAATATTTATTTTACATAAGCATTGGTTAGGCATGTATGTGGTACTACTGAGTGTAAGTTCATAATGAACCAACAGTATATATTAATTGAAGTATCTTTAAACAGCAACACATATTAAAAGGGTTATATATTAAGTGTCTGCAGCAATACCACTGTGTCATCTAATCCTGTCAGATCTCAGAAGCTAAGCAGTGTTGGCCATGGTTAGTACTTGGATGGGAAACCACCTGGGAACACCAGGTGCCATAGGTTTGGTAGAAGGACCTGGCAACCCACTCCCAAAAAACAAGTAGCCATTGAAAACTCTATGAATAACAGAGAGGCACTAACAATACTATTTCACCTGTTGTATGTAGGGTAGCTATGAGTTGGACATCTACTCACTGGCACCTAACAACAACATGTATTAAGTGATTGATAAGAATACTATTACCAGAGATTCATGAGCACCTAATCCTGCACTTCCTCAAGGAGCAATGGTTCAGTATTTGCTAATTCAGTATTTGTATCGACTTTATAGAAAACTTATTACAAGGAGAATTGACTATAGATACTTCCAGAAGCAAGATAAGACTCCCTATAGATCCAGATAAGAATAAGCACAAACTGTATCAGACTGTAAGACTCTGTCTATGGGTCCCAAATGCAAAGGTAGGTATGGCTAGGAGCTTCCTTTTTCAGAGCTCATAGAGAAAATTCTTCTCCATGTGAAACAGGAAGGCAAGGCAGAATATCCAGTGTACAGAATGGAGGAGAAACAATATTTTCCAAGATAAGAGATGAGGAATGTTCAGAATTAAAGACAATCGTGGCTCTGAAGATTGAAAGTGTACTCCTATTATGGAGCAGAATGAACAAAAAGAAAACCAAACCTCACTACAAAGTGCGATCAAAACATTGGTCAAACTGCTGTCAAATGTCATCCAATGGAATGCAAGGGACATTCATATCGGAGGTGGCACACTGAGCCTTAGTGACAGTGAGTGACAAGTGGTACAGTAAGTCAAGTGTGAGCTACCACTGAGAGAACATCTTGAGAAATGAACAAATGGTTTCATCCTCCATCATGACAATGCTCTATGTCACACATTGCTTCTGGTACAACAATTTCTGTCAAATAAAAACATTATGGTGTGTTCCCATACACCTTATTCACGAGATCTGGCATTGTGTGGCTTCTGGCTCTTCTACACCATCAAAATGACCATGAAAGGTAAATGTTTTGAGTGGATTCCTATCATCAGGAAAGCCATAACAGCACAACTAAAGACACTCACTAAAGAGGACTTCCAGAATTCATTCAGAAAGTGGCAAAAAGGATGGGATAAGTGTATTTGAGGCTAGAGGGACTATTTTGAGGAGAATTAATGGCAATGTGTCTTTTAATGTATTAAAATTTTTTTTTAATTAAATATTCACCATGCTTTTTGAAAGACATCTTAAAATGTACCACAAAGGAAGACAGATTACCTTCCAAAGAACAACAAATGGGTTATCCTATTATTAATATATATGCAAAAGTACTCAACAAAGTACAAGCAAACCAAATCAAGCAACAAATAAAAAGGATTACACACCATGACCAAGTAAGGTTTATTCCAGGAATTTGAGGCTAGTTTAACACGTGAAAACATCAGCATCATAAGCCATGCCATTAGAATACAGGACAAGAACCATATTATCTTCTCAATAGGAGAAGTCCATGATAAAAATCAATGTCCTTTAATAATGGAGCCTGACATAGAAAACTATTTTTTCCTTTCATATTTCTATTTGTCTACAAAATATTTGTTTTGAAAATGGTAATAAATAAATTTAATAACTATTGATGATCTGCAAAACCTTACTTCTCTCACATAATTTATTTTTCATGATCCTATAAGTGTGATATAAATTATCACAGGCTACAGATGAAGGAATAGGCCTAAAGAGTTTAAGTTATTGAAAAAAGTTTTATAGCTGATATAGATGGTGATAGCATATGCTGAAAGTATTCTGATGGCAAGACATTTGATTTTTAACCCTATGCTTCTTTTTGCTGAAAATCAAGAGGTCCATATATTTGCTCTTATTATATACAAAATAGATTTTAAGGCCTCAGAAGCAATGTGAAATGCAAAGCTTCCCTCTGACCTTCTGCTGCTTTGTTCTGCTCCCAATCCACTCCCAAGGCAAGCCATAAAAACCTAGAATTTCTCTTCCCAAGGTGGGTCATAGAAACTAGAACTCTCTTTCTCCAAAGCCAGCCACAGTATATAAATACATCATATCTTCCCCCATCCTTGTGTCTTGCAACTGACTCTATAGAAATTCTCTGATGTAATTTATCTGATAGTCCATTACAAGACTGTCATTTTAGGAGGGGTCTTTCCCCATACCCAGGGGGAAGGGCTGCCAGACAAAAATGGCAAGAAGAATCTGGACAGGGCTTTTTGGCCCTTCTCCCCCAGCCTATTAACATTAGATCATACCTTTTTGTCTAGTCACAATTCTACATGGCTGTCCAAGCCACAACTGAACCTAAGCACTAAAATGGGTCTTTCACCCAGGGTTATGCAGCCCTTATTCTGAAGGCTCCTGAACATGTAAAACTTTGATTAAATGAAGCTGTTATGCTTTTTCTTATTAATCTGTCTTTTGCTATACAGATGTCACCCATGACCCTGATGCTGGACAAGAAAAGGTATCACCTCTTTCCTCCCCTAGAAGGTCATTATAATATTGGTAAAGGTAAACATAAGGGACAAGTCATGTTTCTTTCATACATACTCTATATTATTTTATCATCAATCCCTGGCAGCTGTGTGTATTATTTTCACTTAACAATGCATCCTAACCCTCTGCCTGCTCCTTCAGGTACTGAGTAAGGTGACAGCCTTCATCCATCCAGGTCAGACGTGGGTTCATGCACAGGTGGCATCATTAGATTTAGTTGAAGAGTTCAAGATATGAATACTCTGCTCTATTAGGCAGTAGACAGACTCAGTTAGAAGCCTGAGATTTTAAATGTTTTCACTATATTACTTTGTTAAAATCCAACTCAAATATCACCTATCCAGGTCAGTGTAAGCCACTCTCTGAGTTAGGTATTTCTTTCTTCCTCAGGTCAATTTTCCTTTCCTACATTGGAGAGTGTCCCAGAGTCCCTCACATCCTCTGTCCCAGTCTCCTTCCAGACCACTTTGTCTCCAAATGCTGAGGACTTCACTTAGTTCAAAAAGCTCTTTTATCCATTTCTTGATTTTCATAATGTAAAAATATTTCCCAACCAGGTGCACACCCCCCATACTCCCAGGCACTTGTGAGGCTGAGGCAGGAGAATCATGAGTTTGACGCTGGAGGCAGGCTGCTCAAATTAGTAAGACCCTGTCTCATGCTAAAGCTTAAAAAATGGTCTGTAGGTGTGGCTCGGTGGTGGAACACCCTGTATTCAAATCCTCAGTACTGCAAAATAAATGAACAAATAAGCATTCATATAAATATATATGTATATATATACATATATATCTATATATATGCATGCACACACATATGTATATACACACATGTATATGTACTTGTGTATGTGTATTCATTTTATATGTATGTATGTACCTTGCCCCCCTTGCATGTTGCTGTGATGCTGAAAGCTTTTCCATGGGTATCTCAGATACCAACCAGCAGGGCCACCAATGGAGGATAGGTTTCAGCTGAGCTCCCAGAGTAAGACAGACTAGGGAGAACACCCTGCAGGCCACTCCCAAAATAATTAGCCATTGAAAATCCTATGAATAGCAGAGATGCACTGTCAAATATAGTGCTGGAAAATAATCCCCACAGGCTAAATGGTATTCCAGAAATGATTTGGGAATAATTGGCTCCTCACCGTAGAACCTACCTTTTAATGATGGGAATGGAGTGGAGCAAAGCCCCTCGGACCTCCAGTGGCTGATGTCACATGACTTAAAAAGAGAAAAAACATAGTGACTACAACAATGGGCTCAAATATGAAAAGAACATGTACACGGCACAGTGTTGGGTAGTATTTTGTTCTATTGTACACAGGGTCACTATGAGTCAGACACAATTCCATGGTATGTAATAATGTATCTTGCATTTCATTTATCTTAACTATGTCTTATAGATTTGCTTTGGCATTTAAACAAAAATTGTGCTTGGTGTTTTAAAATAATGCCTCATTCTTATTTTATAATTTTATCTTTGTCTTCCTTGTTATAAATCAGGTTTAATCCACTATTCCAAATTTCACCAGTAACAATTACTAGTTCTGAACTTATCAAAAATATTAAATGATTATAATATTTATATTGATTAGAAATGTTTGTGAGATAGTATGTTATGGTCTCTTGGGTCATCAAAAAAATTAAATCATAGGAATTTTAAATAAAGGCCTATTTAAATAAAAATAGAAATGGAAAAGTATTAATAATACCAGTTTATATATATGAAAGTCTTCTTACCTTGAGACTGTATTTTCTTTTGGCAACAGTGTGGTGATAGATACATTAAGCAGTCACAATTTTTGTTTGACAATAAAATTACAGTTTATATACTTATTCATTAAAAAGTTATTTTAAGGTATAAATCAATGTCAACACATGGACTTATTTAAAAACTACAGTTGATGCAACTAGAGGTCATCATTTTAAGTGAAATAAGCCAGACTCAGAAAGATAGACATCGTATTTTTTCTCTCATATGTGGATGTTATACTTCATTATATATTCATTATTAAAACCTGATGGTAATGAAAGTAGAAGGGACCTAAGTAGGGAAAGATAATGGAGTAAAGAAAAGGGGAGAGGGCAAGAAGAAAGGGTAATGGTGAAAAGAAAGGAAGCATCACATATGTTGTCCTTATGGCAAAATTAAGATGTAGATAGATATATATGCTCACAAAAAAGACATGCAAGTAGAAGAGAGAACATTGGTAAGGAGGAAGGGGATGATGGAGGTGGTGAAAAATGTGTTCAATGTGGCTGACCGGCACTGTATATGTGCTTCCCCTGCTATTCCTAAGGGTTTCTGTGGCCAGTTGATTTGAGGACTGGGATTCTGGGACCATTCTCCCCTACTTGCCTTGCTTGGGATTGAACCTACTCCTCAGTATGAGAGAGCTGTGTTCTACCAACTGAGCCAAAGTCTCAGTCCACCCACCTAACCCTCAGAACTCCTTATCTCTCAATTTATCCTCCATTCCTTTTAAGGTGAAAGCACTTGGCCAATGTGAACTGATCACAGGGCTATCTGCACAGATAGATCCTTTCCTGGTCAGTGCAGTGCCTTGGGGCTTTTCATGTTTTTACTTCATTTCTTGATTTTCTTCCTATATGTGCCCCTAGAGCTGATGTGTACACAAGAGCTCCACGACTAGATATCATATATGTAGATGCCACCACCAAGTATCTCATTTCAATTGGAGAATTTTTCTTGACCTATTTCCATATTTCCTCTGCATTTTGTCTGAGGATGGCCATAAATGGTGCATGAAGCCTCTGGCCACAATCTCCATGTACCTCCAGCCTCCGCAGTTTGGGTTAAACTGGTTTTATGACCAGTACCTTCTCCATGGCTACTTCTATGTACTTTCCCTACCTCTTCTTTCCTTTCAAGTCTCTCTCTTCATTTCTTGTCCAACATCACCATCTTGTGTCCAAGCATGGAACCAAGGATTCCAGCAGATGCCCCTTGACAGTCACTGACCATGGCATTGGAAGGACTGCAAGAAATGAGCCCCATTTGGAACCAGAGCAGAGAAATGAGGTCTGTAAAAGCTTCAAACATGCCGACTGTCATGATTTATTTTCTCTAAAACAGGCAAAAGATAGGGAATATTCTACAAACACAAACAGACACACACACAAACTTGCAAACACACACCACCCTAAGGCAAGGCTCAAAGATGTGCAGTACTTGAAGCATTTCAGGAGATTCCAGTGGATGGTTCTATACCGGGTACATTCTACATACTACCCAGTATTTGTACTGCTGTAGGATATTATCCTGATGAGGTCTCCTCTTTAAAACTTAAAAACCAACTGATATTTTCTTGTAGTTTCACCTAGGGGTACCTCCTTCATCTTTTCCCCAGGGAAGATCGTGCCCCTGGTCACATGGTGTTCAGACAGGTGTGGGAGAGCAAGGGTGTGCAGAGGATCTGTGTGTGAACAGGGTCTTTCTGTGTATCTCTGGCTGGGCTGAAATGAAATGTCCTTCACACTGCTGGCAATACACAAGTGGTGTTGTGCAGAACGCCTTGAGATTAATGCGTGTTCTTTCTTTTGTTTTCTTTTCTTAGAGTCTTCATCTTCTCTCCCCCTCCTCCTCTTCCTCCTCTCCTCCCCTCCCCTTCTCTCCTCCCCCTCCCCCTCCCTCCCACTCCCCTCCCCCTTCTTCCCCTTCCCCTTCCCCTTTCCCTTCCCCTTCTCCTTCCCCTTCTTCTTCTTCTTCTTCCCCTCCTCCTCCTCCTCCTCCTTCTCCTTCTCCTGCTCCTTCTTCTTCACTTCCTCATCTGGTTTGTATCCAGAGCCTCTCAAGACTAGAAAGGAAGGCAGCCACCAATTCCCACTGAGCTCCACACCCCAGGAGCTAATTTCCTTGGTTTTTGGAGACAGCCTCTCAGCAAATTGCATAAGATAACTGGCTATGGACAGGGTCTATGTAACTCCTTGTTCAGCCTAGGACATCACTGTGATGACAGGCACACGCCAAGGTGCCTGGTTGCAGATTTGTGATTCAGAGGCTACTACATTTCACTGTCGCCTCTAAATAGACTAAAAATTTGACACAGGCACTTGCCAGCCTCCCAGTTGTATGTACACCTCAGAGTATTTCTTAGGAACTCTCACCTCACATAGGAGGATTCCTAGCATGGAGATTTATATGGTGTTCTTGCCTGGAAATTGCATACAAATTTTTATTTCAATCCTACTGACTGTCACACCGCAACCTCAAGATTAGTCAAACTTCTAATTCTGCATCTATCATCACTCTCACTCTCCCTCTCTATCCCTCCTCTCTGGCTCTCTCTCTCATCTACACTTTGTGGTCGTTTCTTGAGCTCTTATTAATTGCATACTGTACTACCCAAACCTAATTATGCTTCTGAATTGAATGAGTGAGAGAAGAATGCAGACTTATCTCCCTCAACACGTGGCTGTATTCTATTTCCAGGTACCAACAGGCAAGATTTGGGGCTCCAAAAAGTACACAGCCAGGCACTCTGTCTGTCAAGCAGCTGTGTTCCTAAGGACTCCTGAGAAGGAAGTAGCTGGAGGAGGGCGCGGTGGAGGACACATGTGTCCTGTGTAACTCAGGGAGACTCTGACTCAAAATAAAACAAAATTCAAGAAATAAAAGTTGGGAGGGCTACAGGTTCATTTCAGTGGTGTATTACTGGATACATTGTTTGAGGCTTTGAATCCCACTGCAAAGTACTTAAATAGAAATGTTTTGACCTGGATGGCCTTAGTGACATTTCAGAGTTTGGGGCTGGAGTCTTGGAAAAATAAAGAGGCTTTGTGCATTTTGCTTTTGTTTCTTTATTCAGTTGCTGGGGATATGAACCAAGAGACCCCATGTGAGTTCATAGGAGAGTGGGTGTGCCCATGCTAGATGAACATCTTGCCCAGCAAGCTACAACCCATATTCTGTGGGGAGGCTCTCCCTGTATTGATCTCCCTTGTGAAGTTTCCTGGTTTCAGCTTAGGAAATATAGGATTCCAGGCTTGTGACAAGAAAGAATGTAGACATGTGGGTTCCATGATAAGCCCCCCTCCCTAAAAAATATATGAAATGCAGCTGACAGGTACTGTGTATGTGCTTCCTGTCTTACTGCTAATGATTTCCTGTGGCCAGTTGTTTATAGGACTGGGCTGCCAGGACCATCCTCCCACACTTGCCTTTCTTGGGATTGAACCCATCTCCTTGGGCAGGAGGGAGCCGTATTCTTCCAACTGAGCCAAAGCCCCACCCACCCATCTATGTGTCAGAACTCCTTATCTCTCACTGTATCCTGCATTCCTTTGAAGGTGAATACACTTGGCCAATGTGAACCGATCACAGGGCACCTCCACAGCTGTATCCTTTTCTGGTCAGTGCAGGGCCTTGGGGCTTCTCCTGTTTTCATTTTGTTTCTCAATTTTCTTCTCAGACTTGCCCTTAGAGCTGAAGTGTACCCAAGGGCTCCATGACTAGATATCACACCTACAGATGCTACCAAGTGCCAAATTTCAATTGGAGAGTTTCCTTGGCCCATTTCCATATTTCTTGTGTATTTTGACTGAGGATGAGCATAAATAGTACATGGAGCCTGTGGCCACAACCTCCATGTCCTCCAGCCTCTGCCCTTTGGGTTGCTCCTGTTTTATGTCCAGTCCCTTCTCCATGGCTATTTCTATGTACTTTCCCTACCTCTTCAATCTTTTCATAGATCTTTCTTCATTTTTTGTCCAACATCACCATCTTGTGTCTGTGCAGGGAACCAAGGATTCCAGCAGATGCCAGTTGACAGTCAGGACCATGGCATTGGAGGGATGGCTGGTAATGAGCCCCGTTTGGTACCACAGCAGAGAAATGAGGTACATAAAAGCCTCTAAGAAACCCACTGTCATGATTTCTTCTCTTTCAAATATGCAATAGGATAGGGAATACCCTAAGCACACACACACACACACACACACACACACACACACACGCACGCACATTCAATTTTGCAGACCAGCCTATGCCAAGGCCCAAAGATATGCAGTACTTGAAGCATTTCAGGAGATTCCAGTGGATGGTTCTATATCGGGTGAGTTCTACACATTTTAGCCGGTATTTATATTGCTATAGGATATTATCCTAGTGAGGTCTCCTCTTTGAAACTTACAAACCACCTGGCATTTCCTTGTAGTTTCACCTAGGGTTACCTCCTTCATCTTTTTCCCAGGTAGATCATGCCCTTGGTCACATGTTGTTCAGATAGGTTTGGGAAAGCAAGGGTGTGCAGTGGATCAGTGTGTGTACAGGTTGTTGTGCATCCCTAGCTTGAATAAGGGTGAAAATTAATCTGCTTGTAAAACAAAAATTAATGAAGGTGGATTGAAGGGGTTCTTAGTCAACACTTGATTCTCACAGCAGGACACTATTTCAGCTACCCAGCATTGGACAATACTGGATTTTAGAGATACACACACATGTTTCTTTTCACTTACCGAGTATACGGCCCTGTGTGGAATGTTGCTATAAAACCTGAACCTTGGAAGCTGAGGAAAATCCACTCATTCTGGAGACCTGTTGGGTAGAGTTGAGCATCATTTCACCAGCACTTGCTTCTACATCTCTGGGTTTCTGTGAGGTACACTGACATATTAGTTGTACTCTATTGAATATAATGGAGATAAGAGTAAAAATGAATCTGCTTGTAAAACAAAAAGTTATGAAGCTGGTCACAGGGTTTCTTGGTAAACCCTTGTTTCTCACAACGGAGCATTATTTCCACTGCCCAGCCTTGGATAATATAAGATTTCAGAGATACATGTACAAGTTTGTTTCACTTACCAAGGAAAAAGTCCTTGTGCAAAAGGGTGAATGTTGCTGTAAATACTAAACCCTGGAAGTTGGAGGTATGCACTCATACTGAAGTCTTGTTCAGCAGAATTGGACATCATTTCACTGGCACTTGCTTCTACATATCAGAGTTTCACAGAAACACATATTCACCAGGCTCTATTGTATATAATGGAGATAAGGGTAAAAATGAATCTGCTTTTAAAATAAAAATTAATGAAGCTCAGTTGAAGCGGTTCTTAGTCAACACTTATTTCTCCCAGGTGAACATTATTTCATTTGCCTAGTCTTGGTCAACACTGGATTTCAGAGATACACACACATGTTTCTTTTGAATTACCAAGGACAAGGCTTTGTGCTCAGGGGGAATATTACTATAAAATCTAGGTCTGTAAAGCCGAAAGAAAGGCATTTATACTGAAGACCTGTTGGGCCTGTGGGGCACGCACCTCCCGGTCTGGCCTGGAGGTTTGGACGGGCTGCGCCACCACGCACACAGATACTAAACACAATTCACTCGGGATCCTCAGGTGAGGGGCGCAGACTCCTGTGGCCCCTGGAACCCCGGAGTTGACGGGAGAAAGGAAAAGCCTCAGGCGCTTTTGCCTTCCAGGGGCAAACACCTGTGTTGGTCGTCTCAGTGGTCAGGACGAGACAGCTGTTGCTTCCTCAGTGATCAGACGGAGAGCAGGTTCTTTTCCTTGTTGATGATTGCGATGGGAGAGCATTTTTTCCTCATCAAAGGTCCGGGGGAGAGCAGTGGGAGAGGTGCTTCCTCATCAGTGGTCTGGGCAGGAACCGGTGAGAAGGTGCAGAAAGGGTGCCAAAAAGGCATGCCCAAAAGGCGGTGCCAAAAAGGGCCGAGCTGCCGCAGCGCAGCTCTTTATGTAGCTCGCCCATGGAATGGCCTGAGCCAATCAGCTTTCAGTCCAGTTGTCCAATCAGGAAGGGTTTTGTACAAACGTGCAACCAAGTTACTTTCATTTTCCCTCGATTTCTAATTTACAAACCAGATATCCAAACGCCATTTTCCCAGTTTGGTAGTTTTTGCCAATTTCCTCCCAATTTTTCCCTACAGGGCCAAGTTGAACAGCATTCACTGGCACTTGTTTCTACATCACAGGGTTTCACAGTTAAAAACACATGTTAATTTTGTCCTAATGGATATAATGGGGATAAGGGTAAAAATGAATCTGTTAGTAAAACAAAAAGTAATGAAGCTGGGTTGTATGGGTTCTTAGTCAACACTTACTTCTCACCGGGGAATGATATTTCAGCCCCTCAAATTTTGGAGAAGACAGGATTTCAGAGATACAGGTTTCTATTGACTTAACAAAGACAAATGCTTGTACATAAGGGTAAATGTTGCGGTAAAAACTAATCCCTAAAAACTAGAGAAAAGGCACTCATACTGAAGACTCGTTGGGCAGTGTTGAATGTCCTTTCACAGGCATGAGCTTCTATACCACAGGGTTTCACAGATACACTCATTATTTTTGTCCTATTGAATATAATTGGTATAAGTGTAAAAATGAATCTGCTTATAAAACAAAAAGTAATGAACCTGGGTTGAAGGAGTTCTTAGTCAACACTTGTTTCTCACAGGGGAACATTATTTCAGCTACTCAATCTTGGACTTCACTGGATTTCAGAGATACACACGTATGTTTCTTTTGACTTACCAAGGAAAAGGCCTTGTGCACAAGGGTGAATGTTGCTGTAAAACCAAAATTTGGAAGCTGGAGAAAAGACACTCATACTGCAGAATTGTTGGGCAGAGTTGAGCATCATTTCAGCAACATTTGCTTCTACATCCCTGGTTTTCAGAGATACACTCACATGATATTTCTGCCCTATTGAATATAATGGGGGTAATGGTAAAAATGAATCTGCTGGTAAAACAAAAGTATTAAAGCTGGGTTTAAGGAGTTCTTGGTCACCATTATGTTGTCACAGGGAAACATTATTTCAGCTGCCCAGCCTTGGACAACACTGGATTCCATAAATACACAAGCATGTTTCTTTTAACTTATCAAAGAAAATGCTTTGTGCACAAGGATGTATATTCCCATACACCCTAAATCTTGGAAGCTGAAGAGGAGGCACACATTCTGAAGTCTTGTTGGGTAGAGATGAACATCATTTCATGAGCACTTGCTAATTCACTACAGCGTTTCACAGATACATTCACATATTAATTCTACCCTTTTGAATATAAGTGGGATAAGGATAAAAATGAATCTGCTTGTAAAATAAAAAGTAATGAAGCTGGGTTGAAGGAGTTATTAGTGAACACCTCTTTCTCACAGGGGAATGTTATTTCAGATATCCAGTCTTAGAAAACACTAGATTTCAAGGATACACACACATGTTTCTTAGGACTTACCAAGGAATAGGCCATGTGCACAAGGATGAATCTTGCAATAAACCCTACACCTTAGAAGCTGGAGAAAAGGCATCAATAGTGAAGACCTGTTGGGCAGAATTGAGCTTCATTTTATAGGCACTTGCCTCTACATCACAAAGTTTCAAGATACACTCACACAACTGTTCTGCATTATTGAATATATTGAGGATAAGAGTAAAAACGAAACACTGGATTTCCGAGATACACACACATGTTTCTTTTGACTTACCAAGGACAAGGCCTTCTGCACAAGTTGGAATGTTGCTATAAAACCTAAACCCTGGAAGCTGGAGGAAATGTATTTGTACTAAAGCCATGCAGTTAAGGATTGAACATCATTTCACTAGTTCTTGGTTCTACATATAGGGTTTCACAGACACAAACACATGTTAATTCTGCCCTATTGAATATAATGGGGATAAGGGTAAAAAAATCAGCTTGTAAAAGAAAAAATAATGAATTTTGGTTGAGGGGGTTTTAGTCAACACTTCTTTCTCACAGGGGAATAGTATTTCAGCCTCCCAGGCTTGCACAAGACAGGATTTCATAGATTTACAGCCACCTTTCTTTTGACTTACCAAGGATAAGGCCTTGTGCACAAAGGAGAATGTTGCTTTAAAACCTAGGCCCTGGAAGCATAGATAAGGCCCTCATACTGAAAACTTGCTGGACAGAGTTAAACATGGTTTCACTGGCATTTGCTTCTACATAACATGCTTTCACAGATATATGCACATATTAATTCTGCCCTATTGAATATAATGGGATTAAGGGTAAAAATGAATCTGCTTATAAGAAAAAAGTATTGAGGTTCAGTTGAAGAGGTTTTTTTCAACACTTATTTCTCCTGGGGAAACATTATTTCAGCTTCCCAGTCTTGGACAACACTGGATTTCATAAATGCAAACACATGTTTCCTTTGACTTACCAAAGAAAATGCCTTGTATGCAAGGGTGTATGTTGCTATAACACCTAAATCTTGGAAGCTGTCAAAAAGGTAGTCATACTGAAGACTTAATGGGCAGAGTTGAGCATCATTTCACTGGGACTTGCTTGTACATCACAGAGTTTCAGAGATATTCTCACATATTTGTTCTGCCCTATTGAATATAAATTTATCTGCTTCTAAAACATAAAATAATGTAGATGGGTTGAAGAGTTTCTTAGTTGACATTTGTTTTTCACAGGGAAACATTATTTCTGCTGCTCAGCCTTGAACAACACAAAACTTCAGAGATACACACACGTTTCTTTTAACTTACCAAGGAAAAGGCCTTGTAGGCATGGTGAACTTTAGAAGCTGGAGGAAAGGTACTCATACTCATTGCTGGGCTGAGTTGAGCATCATTTCACCAACAGGTGCTTCTACATTACAGGGTTTCAGAGATACACTCATATGTTTGCTCTGCCCTCTAAATATAATGGCATTAATGATAAAAATGAATCTGATTGTAAAACAAAAAGCAATGAAGCCGGGTTGAAGAAGTTCTTGGTCAACACTTGTTTCTCGCAGGGGAACATTATTTCTACTGCCAAGCGTTGGACAACACAGGATTACAGAAATAAACACACTCTTTTTTTTTTTTTTTTTTTTTTTTTTTTTTTACTTACCGAAGAAAATTGTAGGGGAAAATTGGGAGAAAATTGGCAAAAACCCCAAAACTGGGGAAACAGCTTTTGAGGATCTGGTTTGTAAATTAGAAATCTAGGGAAAATGAAAGTAACTTGATTGGATATTTGTACAAAACCCTTCACAAATCCCCCGAACCTGATTGGACAATTAGACTCAAAACTGATTGGCTCAGGCCATTCCATGGGTGAGCTATATAAGGAGCTGCACTGCTGCAGCTCTCTCTCTCTCACCCAGACCTTCAGTAAGGAAAGAACTCTCTTGTGCCTGGACCATCAACCACTGATTAGACAAGAACTCCCCCCCCCCCATCTGACCACCAACAAAGAAAGAACTCTCTCCTCGTGACCACCAAGACCACGAACATGGAAGCATCTGCCCTTGAGGTAGTATAAGAGCTGCTAGCACTTAAAGCTGTACACTTTGGGTTTTCTCTCTGCCCTGACAGGGGCAGAGAAATAAAGAGCTGTATTTGTCCCTGCAAGGCAAAAGCACCAGAGGTTTTTCCTTTCTCCCATCTCTGCCAGCGTCCCAAGGGCCACAGGAGTCTGTGTCCCTCACCTGAGGGTCCCCAGTGAATTGTGTTTAGTATCTCTGTGCATGGCAGTGCTGCCCATCTGAATATCCAGGCCAGACAGGGAGCTGTGCGCCCCACAGAAAATGCCATGTGTGCAGGGATGAATGTTGCTATAAAAATTAAACCTTGGAATCTGGAGAAGATGTACACATTATGAAGGCTTCTTGGGCAGATTTGAACATCGTTTCACCAGCACTTGCTTCTACACTACAGAGTTTCATAGATCCACTCACATATTCATTCTGTCTGATTGAATATAATTGGTCATAAAGGTGAAAATGAATCTGATTGTAAAACAAAAAGTAATGAAGCAGGGTTGAATGGCTTCTTAGGCAATGCTTCCTTCTCAGAGGGGAACATTAAATCAGCCTCCCCATCTTAAACAACACTGGATTTCACAGACACACACACATCTTAGAACCTACAAAGGAATAGACCTTGTGCACAAGGATGAATGTTGGTATAAAATCTTGGAAGCTGAAGAAAAGGCACTTGTACTGAATACTTGTTGTGCAGAGTTAAACATCATTTCACTGGCACCAGCTACCACATCACAGGGTTTCACAGATACACTCACATGTTAGTTGTGCCCTATTAAATATAATGGGGATAAGGGTAAAAATGAATCTGGTTGTAAAACAAAAAGTAATGAAGCTGGGTTGAAGGGCTTCATAGTCGACATTTGATTTTCACAGGGGAACATGATTTCATCTCCTCACTCTTGGATAACACTGGATTTCAGATATTCACATACATGATTCTTTTGACTTTCCAAGGAAAGTCTTTGTACACAATGGTGAATGTTGCTATAATACCACAACCTTGAAAGTTGGAGATAAGGCACTCATACTGAAGACTTGGTGGGCAGTGTTGAACCTAACTTCACCAGCACTTGCTTCTACATAAGAGGGTTTCAGATTAATTCTACCATATCGAATATAATGGGCATAAGTATATAATGAATCTGCTTATAAAACAAAAAGTAATGAAGCTGGGATGAAAGCATTCTTGGCCAACTATTGTTTCTCACAGGGGAACAGTATTTCAGTTATCCTCTCTTGGAAAACATTGGATTTCAGGGATAAACACACATGTATCTTAGGGTCTACCAAGGAATATGCCTTGTGCCAAGGATTAATGTTGCTATAAAACCTAAATCTTGGAAACTAGAGAAAGGAAACTCATACTGAAGATTTATTGGGAAAAGTTGAGCATGATTTCACCAGCACTTGCTTCTATATTACAGGGTTTCACAGATATACTAACATATTATTTCTGCCCTATTGAATATAATGGGGATAAAGGTAAAATTGAATCTGTTTGTAAAAAAAAGTAATGAAGCTGGGTTAAAGGGGTTCTGGGTCAACACTTGCCTCTCACAAGTGAACACTATTTACACTGCTCATCCTTGGATGACAGGATTTCAGAGATACAAACACATGTTTATTTTGACTTACAAGGACAAGGCCTTGTGTGCAAGGGTGAATGTTGCTGTAACACCTACACCCTTGAAGATGGAGATAAAGGCACTCATATGGAATATTTGTTGGGCACAGTTAAATATCATTCACTGGCACTTGCTTCTATATAACAGTATTTCATAGATACACTCACATATTAGTTCTCCTCTATACAATATAAAGGAAATAAGGTTAAAAATGAATCTGCTTGTAAAAAAAAAAAAAAAAGTAATGAAGCTCAGTCAAGAAGTTCTTAGTCAACACTTGATTCTCTCAGGGAGCATTATTTCAGCTGCCCAGTCTTGGACAATGCTGGATTTCAGAGATACACACATGTTTCTTTTGACTTACCAAGGAAAAAACCTAGGTGCAAGGATAAATGTTGGTCTAAAAACTAAACCGTGGAAGCTGGAGAAAAGGCACTCATACTGAAGAGTTGTTGGACAGAGTTGAGCATCATTTCATCGGCACTTGCTTCTACATCACAGTGTTTCACAGATACACTCACTATTTGTTTTTCCTATAGAATATAATGGGGGTAAGGGTAAAATGAATCCTCTTGTAAAACAAAAAGTAATTAAAGTGGTTTTATTGGGTTCTTGGTCAACACTTCCTTCTCACAGGGGAGCAGTATTTCAGCTACCCAGTCTTAGACACCCCGGATTTCAGAAATAAAAAGACATGTTTCTTAGAATCTACCCAGGAATAGGGCTTGTGCACAAGGATGAATATTGGTATAAAACCTAAACCTTGGAAGCTGCAGAAAAGGCACTCATACTGAAGACTTATTGGACAGAGTTGAGCATCATTTCACTGGCACTTGCATATACAGCACAGGATTTCACATACATACTCACATATTAATTCTACTCTATTGAATATAATGGGCATATGGGTAAAAATGAATCTGCTTATAAAACAAAATAATGAAGTTGGGTTGAAGGGGTTCTTAGTCAACACTTGATTCTCACAGAGAAACCCAATTTCAGCTGCCTCACCTTAGGCAAGACTAGATTTCAGAGACACACACACATTTCTTTTGACTTACCAAGGACAAGGCCTTGTGCACATGGTTGAATGTTGGTATAAAATCTAAACCTTGGAAGCAGGAGGAACAGCCTTTATACTGAAGACTTGTTGGGCAGAGTTGAATATCATTTCACTGTTACTTGCTTCTACATCCCACAGTTTCACAGGTATGCTTACATTTAATTCTGCTGTATTGAATATAAGGGGATAAGCATAAAATGAATCTGCTTGTTAAATACCATGTAATAAAACTCAGTTGAAAGAGTTCTTAGTCAACACTCGTTTCTCCCAGGGAAACATTTTGTCAGCTGCCCAGTTTGGAGAACACTGGATTTCAGAGATACACACACACGTTTCTTTTGAATTACCAAGGAAAATGCCTAGCATTCAATGGTGAATGTTCTTATAAATCCTAAACTGTGGAACCTGGAGAAAATGCACTCATACTGAAGACTTCATGGTCACAGTTGAGCATCATTTCACTGGACCCTTTTTCTATATCACAGGATTTCACAGCTACACTCACATGATGGTTCTACCGTATTGAATATAGTGGGGATAAGGGTAAAAATGAATCTGCTTATAAAACAAAAAGTAATAACCGTGGGTTGAAGGGGTTCTTATTTAACCCTTTTTTCAGAGGGGAACCCTATTTCTGCTGCCCAGCCTTGTACAGCCCTGGATTTCAGAGATACATACACATATTTCTTTTGACTTACCAGGACAGGGCCTTGTGGGCAAGGGTGAATGTTACAATAAAACCTAAACCCTCAAAACTGGAGAAAAGGCATTCATAGTGAGGACTTTGTGGGGTAGTGTTGAACATCATTTCACCAGCAAAAGCTTCTACATCACAGGGTTTCACAGATACACTCACACATTAGTTCTGTCCTCTTGAATATAATGGGGATAAGCGTAAAAACATAGCTGCTTGTAAAACAAAAAGTAATGAAGCTGAGTTGAAGGAGTTCTTAGTCAACACTTGATTATCACAAGGGAACATTATTTCATCTCCCTAGTCTCAGAAAACACTTGGTTTCAGAGATACGCACACATGTTTCTTTTGACTTACTAATGATAAGGCCTTTTGTGTAAGGGTCAATGTTGCTATAAAACCAAAACCTTTGAAGCTAGAGAAAAGGCACTCATATTAAAGACTTGTTGGGAAGAGGTGAGCATCATTTCTCCTGCACTTGCTTGTAAATCACATGGTTTCAGAGATACCCTCACATGTATGTTCTGCCTTATTGAGTATAATGGGGATAAGGGTAAAAGTGAATCTGATAGTAAAACAAAAAGTAATGAAGCTCGGTTGAAGGGGTTAATGGACAACACTTGTTTATCAAAGGGAATATTATTTTGACTGCTTAGCCTTGGATGGAACTGGATTTCAGAGATACACACCCATATTTCTTTAATTTTTTGATTATTTGTATATTCCTTTTTTTGTAATTGGAAATATTTAATGTACAACTTAATGTGTTTCATTCTGAAATGGCTGCTTGTAAAAGGAAAGTAATGAAGCTGATTTGAAGGGGTTCTTAGTCAACACATGATTATCACAGGGGAAGACTATTTCAGCTGCCCAGCCTTGGACAATACTGGATTTTAGACACACACACACATGTTTCTTTTTAAAAAATATTTTACCTTTGAATTTATTTTTTAAACTTTTTTCTTTTGGAAATTTTTAATGTAAAACATAATGTATTTCATTCTGATATGTATTTCATTGTGACATTTCCATATATTTGTTTCATTGTACATTGCACAGATAACATCCCCCTTATCCTCTTGTGCCCCTCTTCCCCTCTCTCCCCCCCACCCCACTAATGGCCTCACTTCTACTTGCATGTCTTTTTCTGGGAACATTTGCTATACCATTGCATCTCAATTATGATTTAAGTCCAAAACTTTTTTTCTGTAGTGACCTATCTTTTTACATTTTCAGCAGTATTACATGATTAATCTAGCCCATTTGTATTATTACCATTCATTGGTATTCTTGGTATTATTATAATTATTTCCTAAACTATTAAAGTTGGGCTGTTTACTCTGAGACAATTTAAGGATTGGAAAGAAGAGGGGAGGGATCTAGCAAAAGGAAGTGATGATGGGAGAAGGCAGGAGGGTGAAGAGGGACAAGGAGGAGTGAGGAATGAGAGAGAGTTCGATCTCAGAGTAAACAGCCCAACTTTAATAGTTTAGGAAATAATTATAATAATACCAAGAATACCAATGAATGGTAATAATACAAATGAGCTAGATTAATCACGTAATACTGCTGAAAATGTAAAAAGATAGATCACTACAGAAAAGTTTTTGACATTAAACATAATTGCAGTCCAAGGATATATAGAAAAATATTCCCACAAAAAGATATGCAAGTTGGAGAGGGGTCTTTGGTGAAGGGGGTCAGACAGAAGGAGGCAGTGCACAAGAGGGTAAGGGGGAACTTATCTGTGTAATGTACAATGAAACAAATATATGGAAATGTCACAATGAAATACATGTCAGAATGAATCATATTAAGTTGTACATTAAAAGTTTTCTAATAAACAAAACCTTAGCCTTGGAAGATGGAGAAAATGCACACATTCTGAAGACTAATTGGGCAGAGGTGAACATCATTTCACTGGCACTTGCTTATGCGTTACAGGGTTTATCAGATACAGTCACATATTAGTTCTGCCCTAATGAATATAAAGGGGATAGGGTAAAAATGAAACTGCTTGCAAAAGAAAAAGTAGTGGAACTTGGTTGAAGGGGTTCTTTGTCCACACATTTTTCTTACAGGAGAACATTATTTCAGCAATCTAGTCTTGAAAATAATGGATTTCAGAGTTACACACACGTTCTTAGGACATACCAAGAATAGGCTTCGTGTGCAAAGATGAATGTTATTGTAAATCTTAAACCTTGGAAGCTGGAGAATGGACAACCATAGTGAAGACTTGCTGGGCAGAGGTGAGCACAATTCAACTGGCCCTTGCTTCTACATCACACAGTTTCACAGATACACTCACATATTTTTCTGCCTTCTTGAATATAAGGAGGATAGAGTAAAAATCAATCTGCTTGTAAAACAAAAAGTAACGAAGCTCGGTTGAAGAGGTTCTTAGTTAACACCTGTTCCTCACAGGGGAACCTTTTTTTTTCACAGCACAGTCTTGAGTAACACAGGATTTCAGAGATACACATACATGTTTCTATTGACTTACCAAGAAAAAGGACTTGTGTGCAAGGGTGGGTGTTTCCATAAAACCAAAATCATCAAAGCTGGAAAAAGGTACTCATCCTGAAGACTTGTTGGGCAGAGTTGAACATCATTTCACCTGTACTTGCTTCTACATCACAGGGTTTCAGACATATACTCACATATTAATTCTGCCCTATTGAATATAATGGGGATCATGGTAAAATTAACCTGCTTGTAAAACAAAAAGTAAGCATTTTGCCATCACGCAGACAGCGGATAGAATCCTGGAGACCCGGAGGGGACTTTGCACACACACCCACGCGGGCGGACCCAACATGGAGAGCAACTTTGGCATCACACTGTCACCCTGCCCACAGACACAAACTAGAAGTTTCGGGTGAGTCAGTTTGAGGTGGCACATGGAATCACCATTCGTAGTGGTGTATCCTGCAGCTTTTTGTGTGCGTGTGTGCTGTTGTAGGTCCCTCACACAAGGAAATTCAGATCAGATCCATGAGAGTAGATACGTGAGGGTATGGGGAGTGGTTGTGGAGGGAACAGGGAAACTGGTGCAAGCGGTACACATCCAGAGCTGAGACGTGGCTCCCTCCCCCATTGTGGCAGGACAGTGGTGCAGACACGATCTCCACAGACATACGGGCACACATACACCCGGATCCCAGACTTACCAAAGGTGATCCTAAGTCATCCCACTGCACTGTGGAGAAGGCTGGGGTCTGTGGAGGCGACTGAGCCCCACACGGACAGAGTGCTCCTTTTCGGCAGAGCCTAGCGGCACAATTAGTCACAACTAGAGCAGTTTCGAGCACCATCCCTGTGCACGGACAGACCTGGTGCAGATTCCCTCTGGGGTGGGAGGATAGGTCCTCCCAAGTGGGTGGAAAGCCCTGCAATAAAAAAAAAAATCCATGATAGCAGCCATATTCCCTCCATGCTGTAGGCTTTGGGGCAGAAATCTCTGATTTGGGGAATTGTCGCCCAAACTATGTGGGACAGGGAGAACTCCCGGGAGGACCCCACAAGTTCCACTGCCTCTAGAACAATACAATAGACACAGAATATTTTGTTGAACAGTCTCCTTGGGCACTCAGTGTCCCACTTAAACCCAGGACATTGTGGGGCAGTCTGCCACTATCTACTCAATCGGCAAAAACTCTATTCACTAAGCCAGACTGCTTCTGCAGATTGTGTGAAAACACTGCCACCCTGAGTTCTGTAGGGAGCACTGCTTCCTGCAGTCTCAACTTCACCTGGAGGAACTGGGTGTCCACAGTTCAGATTCCACCTGCAAGAACATACAAGGGCTTTTTTTTTTTTTTTTTTTTTTTTTTGTATGGGGGTTTGAAGCCAGGGTCTTGTGCCTGCTTGCTTTGTAGGTACTGGACTGCCGCGCTGCACCCCCAGCCCATATTTTTTACTTTTTGAGACAGGGTCTCTCTGGGTTGCACAGACTCCCTCTGATCTTGGGCTTGCGATCCTCCTGCCTCTGCCCCCAAACCTCTGGGATTGCAGGTGTGCACCACCACACCTGACTACAAGTGTTTTTATATGTGTGTGGGAGCGTGTATGTGTTTGTTTTTTTTGTTTTTTTTTTTTTTTTGTATGGGGGTTTTAACCCAGGGTCTTGCGCCTGCTTGCTTTGTAGGTGCTGGGCCGCCGCCCTGCAGCCCCAGCCCATAATTTTTACTTTTTGAGACAGGGTCTCACTGGGTTGTGCAGATCTCGGGCTCGCAAACCTCCTGCCTCTGTCCCCCAAACCGCTGGGATTGCAGGTGTGCACCACTGCACCTGACTACAAATGTTTTTGTATGTGTATGGGAGTGTGTATGTGTGAGTTTTTTATTATTCTTTTTCTTTTTCTTTTTTCTTTCTATTTTCCTTCCTTTCTTCTTTTATTCTCTTCCCTTTTTCTATTCTCCTTCTCTTTTTCTTAAGCTATATATGTGTCTTTGTTTTAATTATTTTACCCTTAAGTCTTAATGTTAATTTTAATTTTGACATTAATTTCTATTAGCCTCTATCCTCTACCTCCTCTTTTCCCCTCCTCCATCACCAGATCCCCCCTTTCTCACCCCACAGAAAAGAAACAAAATCTGTTGCCTCCCTAGCCCCTAGCCCCTTTGGAGTTGGGCTGGTGGACTAAAGAGAGAACCACACAGACCAAAAAGATGAGAATATACCCAGTTTATAAGCTCAAATAAGCACCAGAGATTCAGCACCACACAATCTCAAAGGAATAACAGAGGGAGAAGTTATGCACACTGAGGAAAGATGAATTCTATTTCCTGGACCATATTACGGGCAAACAAAGTAAACCTACAAAAAACACAAAGGGGAAGGATGGATCTGAAGGCTCCACAGATCAAAGCCCCCCAACAAATAACTCCAAGGACTCTCAATTCTTAGAGATCTCTGATTTGGAATTCAGAGTCATGGTTACAAACATGCTAAGAGAAATTAAAATGACTACTACAAGCACCCTAGAAATCCTTGAAAGGAAGATATCTCATTTGGTATCTGTTCTGTCATCCCAGTTAAAAATGATAAGGAAGAACCAAACATCTGTCATTGAAATTCGATCCAAGTTAACTGAACTGAACTCAGCTAAAGAATCCTTGCAGCTGTAGCCCTGTGGCATCCGATCCCGTCAAATCTCAGAAGCTAAGCAGGGTTGGGCCTGGTTAGTACCTGGATGGGAGACCGCCTGGGAATACCAGAAGCTGCAGGCTTGGGAGAAGGACCTGGCAACCCCCTCCCAAAAATCAATCTGCCATTGAAAACCCTATGAACAGCAGAGAAGCACTGACAATAGTGTTTCCCCTGTTGTACTCGGGGTCGCTATGAGTCGGATACCGACTCGACGGCACCTAACAACAACAACAAAGAATCCTTTTCATCAAGGCTGGATGAATCTGAGCTGAGGATTTCCAATTCTGAGGATGCCATACATGAACTTAAATACAAACAGTCAGAGATGGAATAAATGATAAAGGTATTAAAAAATATTTCCAGGAGAACTCAGATAGAATGAAAAAATAAAGCTTAAGAATACAGGGCATCCCGAAGGAGAAGAAAGATCCACTTGGGGGCATCAAAATCTAGCGAATGATATCCTCAAGGAAAACTTCCCAAAGATAGTACAGGAAATAGATATATACACCACTGAGACATTCAGGACTCCTTTGAAGCCTGACATGAGTAGATCATCCTTGAGACACATCATTGCTCGCATGCTGTCGTTAGAGACCAGGGAAGCTATCCTGTAAATAGCAAGACAGAAACCCCTTATTACTTATAAAGCAAAACCTATTAAAATTACTGCAGACTTCTCCATATCAACATTGAAAGCTAGAAAGGAATGGACACAGGTGATTCAAATCCAAAAAAAAAAAAAAAAAAAAATCTCCATACAAGACTAATATATCCAGCAAAAATATCTTTGGTAATAGGTGAGGAGTATAAGACATTTAATGACATTGAAGCTTTTAAATGATATGTAACCACCAAACCAGCACTGGAGAGGATTGTAAATCAATTACCACATCCAGGAGTGTTAGGACAACCCTACAAAGGAAATCAAAGAACTGGTTAGCTGAGGTGAGTGCAACCCAAGAAAAGAACAAAGCAAACATGATTCATGAATCAGTAACAGGTAATTATTGGGTATATAACAATAAATGCTAACTCAATAATCTCTATTAATGTAAATGGTCTTAACTCACCAATTAAGAGACAGAGGCTGGCTAATTGGATGAAAAAACACAAACCATCAATATGTGGTATTCAAGAAACTCATCTAACTCACAAAGACTGGAATAAACTGAGAATTAAGGGCTGGAAAAATGTATACCTAGCAGGCGGGGGGGGGGGAAGAAAGCAGGTGTTGCAATTCTAATTTCAGATAGAGTAAATTTCATTCCAAAACTAATTAGAAGAGACAAAGGGGGACATTACATTTTAATACAAGGAACAATCAATCAAGAATAAATAACGCTCCTAAATATGTATGCCCCAAACATAGAGGCACCTAGCTTTATAAGACAAACCTTATGGAATATAAAGAACTTTATTGGACAAGAATCAATAATAATGGGAAATTTCAGTACCCCATTTTTATCAAGAGAAAGGTCATCACAATGAAAAAGCAACAGAGAAACATCAAATCTAATCTCCACCCTAAACCAGTTGGATCTCACAGATATATACAGAATATTTCACCCACACAATGAGGAATACACATTCTTTTCAGTCGACATGGAACGTTTTCTAAGATAGATCATATGCTAGTCCATAAGAACTCCCTCAACAAATACAAAAAAGTAGAAATTATCTCCTGTTCCTTATCAGATCATAATGGGATAAATTGGAGCTCAAGAGCATGAATAATCCCAGAAACTTTACAAACTCATGGAGACTGAATAATACACTGCTGAATGACCCATGGATTGTTGATGAAATCAAATTGGAATTTAAAAAATTCCTACAATCAAATGATGATGAAAACACATCATACCAAAACATATGGAATACAGCAAAGGCAGTTTTAAGAAGGAAGTTTATAGCATTAAGTGCCTTCATCAATAAAATAAAGAAGAGCCAAATAAATGACCTAATGATACAGCTTAAGACGCTAGAGATCCAACAAAAAATCAATCCTAAAAGGAATACACAAAATGAAATTACAAAAATAAAGGGAGACATATCTCAATTAGAATCCAAAGAGATAATTCAAAAAATTAATAAGACTAAGAGCTGCTTCTTTGAAAAGATTAATAAAATAGGCACCCCTATGGATAACCTCTTCAAAAAGAAAAAGGAAAAATCTAACATAGTACAGATTATGAAAAACAACGTGTCCATAACCACTGACTTCAACAAAATACAGAAAATTGTCAGGGATTATTACGAGAGACTGTATTCCCAAAAAATATGAAAATGCAGAAGAAATGGAAAAATTTATTAACATGTATGACCTACCAAAACTAACCACAGAAGACATAACTGACTTAAACAAGCCCATTACATATACAGAAATAGAAAAGGTAATTTAAAAAGTCTCCCAACAAAGAAGAGCCCAGGTCCTGATGGATTCACAGCAGAATTTTACCAAACTTTTAAAGAAAATATAATACCTGTCTTCCTCAAATTATTCCAAACAACAGAAAAAGAGGGAACACTCCCAAATACATTCTATGAAGCTACCATCACCCTGATACCTAAACCAGGAAAAGATTCATCTAAGATAGAGAATTATAGAGCCATCTCCCTTATGAATCTAGATGCAAAAATATTTAATAAAAGTCTGGCAAACAGAATCCAGCAGCATATGAAAAAAATTACTTACCATGACCAAGTAGGATTTATACCACAGATGCAAGGCTGGTTCAACATATGGAAATCAATTAATGTAATCCAGCATATCAAGAAACTGGCAAACAAAAACCACATGATCATCTCAATTGATGCTGAAAAAGCCTTCGACAAAGTGCAACACCTTTTCATGATAAAAACTCTGGAGAAGATAGGTATAACAGGAAAATACCTTAATTTCATAAAAGCCATTTATGACAAACCTATAGCCAACATTATAGTAAATGGAGAAAAACTGAAACCATTTCCTCTTAGATCTGGAACAAGACAAGGATGTCCGCTCTCTCCTATTCTATTTAACATAGTAATTGAAGTCCTGGGCAGGGCAATCAGACAAGAGAAAGAAATCAAAGGGGTACAGATTGGCAAGGAAGAGGTCAAATTATCCTTATTTATAGATGATATGATCTTATACCTGAAAGACCCCCAAACCTCAACCAGAAAACTGTTAGAACTAATTAACTCCTTCAACAAAGTTGCAGGCTACAAAATTAACACACAAAAATCAATAGCTTTTCTTTACACTAATTCCAAACAGGAAAAGAAGGAAATTTCAGGAAAAATACCATTCATGATAGCCCACCAGAAAATTAAATACCTTGGAAGCAATCTAACCAAAGACCCTTCAGATCTCTACAAGGAAAATTTCAAAACATTAAAGAAAGAAATAGCAAATGACACTGAAAAATGCAAAGAACTGCCCTGCTCCTGGATAGGGAGAATTAATATTGTAAAAATGGCTATCCTACCAAAAGCAATCTATAGATTTAATGCAATACCCATTAAAATTCCACTGACTAGCTTTACAGAAATAGAAAAAATGATCCAAAATCATATGGAACCACAAAGACCACATATAGCCAAAACACTTTTAAGCTGCAAAATTAATGCAGGTGGAATCACAATCCCTGACTTCAAGCTATACTACAGGGCAGTGGTAGCAAAAACAGCTTGGTACTGGCACAAAAATAGGCCCGAAGACATCTGGAACAGAATAGAAGACCCAGAAATACCTCAACACATCTATAGCCACCTTATTTTTGACAAAGGAGCAAAGCAAGTAAGCTGGAAAAAGGACAGCCTCTTCAACAAATGGTGCTGGGAAACATGGTCATCTGCATGCATAAAAATGAAAGCTGACTTTGACCCCCATCTCTCAATATACACGAGAGTTAACTCAAAATGGATAAAAGATCTCAACATAAAACCAGAAATGTTAAAACTCATAGAAGGCAAGATAGGCAATACACTCCATCATATAGGCATTGGAAAAGATTTCCTTAATAAGACCCCAATTGCTCAAGAAATTGCAACAAGAATAGATAAATGGGACCACATGAAATTAAGAAGCTTCTGCACAGCAAAAGAAACAATTAACAGAGTCAAGGAAACCTCCACAGAATGGGAAAAAATCTTTGCATTTTATACATCTGACAAAGGTCTAATTACTAGAATTTATAAGGAACTCAAGAAAAAATAACCCCCAAAACCAAACAACCCAATATACAAATGGGCAAAGGAACTGAGTAGACAGTTCTCAAATGAAGAGGTCCATAAAGCCATGAAACACATGAAAAAGTGCTCAATATCCCTAGCCATTAGGGAAATGCAAATCAAAACAACGCTGAGATTTCACCTTACACCAGTAAGAATG